>WFAB01004016.1:0-10351 GCA_018977245.1 Lethenteron camtschaticum
GTGTGTGTCTCTGTGTGTGTGTCTCTGGTGTGTCTCTGTCTCTGTGTGTCTCTCTGTGTCCTGTCTCACTGTGTGTGTCTCTGTGTCTCTGTGTGTGTGTCTCTGTGTGTCTCTCTCTGTGTGTCTCTGTGTGTCTCTGTGTGGTGTCTCTGTGTGTCTGTTTGTGTGTGTGTGTCTCTGTGTGTCTCTGTGTGTGTGTCTGTCTCTCTGTGTCTCTGTGTGTCTGTGTGTGTCTCTGTGTGTCTGTGTGTGTCTGTGTGTGTGTCTCTGTGTGTCTCACTGTGTGTCTCTCTCTGTGTGTCTCTGTATGTGTCTGTGTCTGTCTCTCTGTCTCTCTCTGTGTGTCTCTGTGTGTCTCTGTGTGTGTCTCTGTGTGTCTGTTTGTGTGTGTGTGTCTCTGTGTGTCTCTGTGTGTGTGTCTGTCTCTCTGTGTCTCTGTGTGTCTGTGTGTGTCTCTGTGTGTCTGTGTGTGTCTGTGTGTGTGTCTCTGTGTGTCTCACTGTGTGTCTCTCTCTGTGTGTCTCTGTATGTGTCTGTGTCTGTCTCTCTGTCTCTCTCTGTGTGTCTCTGTGTGTGTCTCTGTGTGTCTGTTTGTGTGTGTGTGTCTCTGTGTGTCTCTGTGTGTGTGTCTGTCTCTCTGTGTCTCTGTGTGTCTGTGTGTGTCTGTGTGTGTGTCTCTGTGTGTCTCACTGTGTGTCTCTCTGTGTGTGTCTCTATGTGTCTGTGTCTGTCTCTCTGTCTCTCTCTCTGTGTGTCTCTGTGTGTCTCTCTGTGTGTCTGTGTGTCTCTCTCTGTATGTCTCTGTCTCTGTCTCTCTGTGTATCTGTGTGTGCTCAGCATCCCCCACGGCCGTCTTTGTCTCTCCCCCCCCACCCCCCCACCCCCCTACCACCCCCCCCCCCACCACCCACCCCCCCACTAATCTCACTCATCAGCGTGACCTCCGTGCTCAGCGAAACGGCGCAAATCCGACAAACAAAAAAAGTTGAAATTCGATGGACTCTGGCGCGCGCCGACTCTTTAAATCTTTTGTTTGTCGGATTTAGATTCAACACCAAAACCACCACCACCACCACCACCCATACCACCACCAACAAAAGAAAAATCGCACGCGTGGAAAATCTTTTTTGTTTGTGCGTAAAGAAATAAATGATTTGTGTGTGCGTGGTGGATTTTTCTTTGTTGCGTGTGATGACAAAAAAAAATTTCGGTGTGCGTGGACATTTTTTTTCGTGTGTAATTAAAAATAATTTTTGTTTGCGTGGAATTTTTTTTTTACGTAAAGAAAATGTATTTGTGTGTGGGTTGAATTAATTTTTACTTAAAGAAAAATAATTTGTGTGTGGGTTGAATTTATTTTTACTTAAAGAAAAATAATTTGTGTGTGGGTTGAAATTTTTTTTTTACTTAAAGAAAAATAATTTTGTGTGTGGGTTGAATTTTTTTTTTACTTAAAGAAAAATAATTTGTGTGTGGGTTGAATTTTTTTTTACTTAAAGAAAAATAATTTTGTGTGGGTTGAATTTTTTTTTTACTTAAAGAAAAATAATTGTGTGTGTGGGTTGAATTTTTTTTTTACTTAAAGAAAAATAATTTGTGTGGTTTGAATTTATTTTTACGTAAAGAAAAATAATTTGTGTGTGGGTTGAATTTTTTTTTTACTTAAAGAAAAATAATTTGTGTGTGGGTTGAATTTTTTTTTTTACTTAAAGAAAAATAATTTGTGTGTGGGTTGAATTTATTTTTACGTAAAGAAAAATAATTTGTGTGTGGGTTGAATTTATTTTTTACTTAAAGAAAAATAATTTTGTGTGGGTTGATTTTTTTTTTTACTTAAAGAAAAATAATTGTGTGTGGGTTGAATTTATTTTTACGTAAAGAAAAATAATTTTGTGTGTGGGTTGAAATTTTTTTTACGTAAAGAAAATGTATTTGTGTGGGTTGAATTTATTTTAAGTAAAGAAAAAATAATTTGTGTGTGGGTTGAATTTTTTTTTTACTTAAAGAAAAATAATTTGTGTGTGGGTTGAATTTTTTTTTTACTTAAAGAAAAATAATTTTGTGTGGGTTGAATTTATTTTTTACTTAAAGAAAAATAATTTGTGTGTGGGTTGAATTTTTTTTTTACTTAAAGAAAAATAATTTGTGTGTGGGTTGAATTTTTTTTTTACTTAAAGAAAAATAATTTGTGTGTGGGTTGAATTTTTTTTTTACTTAAAGAAAATAATTTTGTGTGTGGGTTGAAATTTTTTTTACGTAAAGAAAATGTATTTGTGTGGGTTGAATTTATTTTAAGTAAAGAAAAATAATTTGTGTGTGGGTTGAATTTTTTTTACGTAAAGAAAATGTATTTGTGTGGGTTGAATTTTTTTTTTACGTAAAGAAAAATAATTTGTGTGTGGGTTGAATTTTTTTTTACGTAAAGAAAATGTATTTGTGTGGGTTGAATTTTTTTTTTACGTAAAGAAAAATAATTTGTGTGGGTTGAATTTTTTTTTACTTAAAGAAAAATAATTTGTGTGTGGGTTGAATTTTTTTTTACGTAAAGAAAATGTATTTGTGTGTGGGTTGAATTTTTTTTTACGTAAAGAAAATGTATTTGTGTGGGTTGAATTTTTTTTTTACGTAAAGAAAATGTATTTGTGTGTGGGTTGAATTTTTTTTTTACGTAAAGAAAAATAATTTGTGGGTTGAATTTTTTTTAAGTAAAGAAAAATAATTTTGTGTGTGGGTTGAATTTTTTTTTTACTTAAAGAAAAATAATTTTGTGTGTCGGTAGAATTTATTTTTACGTAAAGAAAAATAATGTATTGTGTGTGGGTAGAATTTATTTTTTACGTAAAAAAAATGCAAATTTTTGCGTGGAATTTTGTTTTTAAAGGAAAATCATTTGCGCCGATTTCGATTTAAAGCTTTTCGTGACTGCAGGGATTCATTTTCTTGGTTCTTTCGGTAAAGTCATCACGTAGAAGGGAAGTAATAAAATAATAAAAATACAACATAATAAAATAATGTAATAATAAAATAAATAAAACATAATAAAATAATAATGTAATAAAATAATAAAATATTTTTTTAAAAACATAATAAAATACAATTCTCACGACGTTTCAGACGCTGTCTTCTCGACAGACCTGTTCTTCACCTGAGGACGGCTGCTTGCGTTGTGGCCGAAACGTCGTGAGAATTATTTTATTTTGTTATGTTTTACTTTTTACTATTTTATTATGTTTCATTTTTATTATTTTATTATGTTTTATTTTTATTATTTTATTATGTTTTATTTTTAGAATTTTATTTTGTTTTTATTAGTTTATTTTGTTTAATTTGTATTATTTTATTTTATTATTTTATTTGTTTTATTTTAATATGTTTTATTTTTATTATTTTATTACGTTTAATTTTTATTATTTTCTTTTGTTTTATTTTCATTATTTTATTATTTCCATTCTACGTGACTTTACCGAGAGAACCGAGAAGATTTTGTTTTTTTATTAAGGAAAATTATTTTCGCCGAATTATTTTTTTGCCTAAAGGAAACATTTAATTCTGTGTGCGCGCACATTTTTTTTGTGCAAAGAAAAAAAATGACACGTTGGTTGGCAACAATTTTTCTGCCCCCCCAACCCCCCCCCCCTCAAAGCCCCTCCCCCCAATCCCCCCCTCAAAGCCCCCTCCCCCCCAAACCCCCGCCCCCTCAAAACCCCCCCCCCAACCAACCTCAACTCTGAAGCCAATGATGCACACGAAGTGAAATAGTGAAACACAAAAACAGCTAAAAAAAACTAGAAAAAACTAAGAAGAAAATCAACAAACTTAACAGAAAAAGAAAAAAACTTACAACAAACTGAACAAAAAATCAACAAACTTAACAAAAAATCAACAAACTTAAAAAAACAACCAGAAACTTAACAAAAAATCAACAAACTTAACAGAAAAACTAAAAACTTACAACAAACTTAACAAAAAATCAACAAACTTAACAAATAAAACCCTAAAAACTTAACAAAAAATCAACAAACTTAACAAAAAAAACTAAAAACTTACAACAAACTTAACAAAAAAATCAACAAACTTAACAAATAAAAGCCTAAGAAACTTAACAAAAAATCAACAAACTTAACAAACTTAACAAATAAAACCCTAAAAACTTAACAAAAATAAACAAAAAACTTACCAAAAAAACAATAACTTAACAAATAAAACTTAACAAAAATAAACCAAAAACTTAACAACAAAAAACCCAACAAACTTAACAAAAATAAATCAAAAACTAAAAAAAACTTAACAAATAAAACTTAAAAATAAAGCAAAAACTTATCAATAAAAAAACAAACAAACTTAACAAAAATCAACAAAAACTTTATAAAAATAAACAAAAACTCCCCAACAAACTCAACAAAAAAAACTTTTAAAAAAACCCTCCCCCACCCACCCACCCACAACTCTCAAATTCGCCCTGACGGAGCCACACCATTTGTTTTGGCTTTGTTCCAATCGTTGTGGTCTTGTTGTTGTTGTGCTTGTGTCGTCTTTGTTGTGCTGTTGTTGTACCCCTCGTCACATCTCGCTGGGAGGGAGGGAGGGGGTGGGGGGGTGTGGATTTCTGTCAAAACTCACGACCGAAGCCTTCGACACGCGCTCCACTCCTCATTCTCTCGGCTCGGCTGGGTCGCTCCACTCACCCCGCTCAGCTGATCGCCCACTCACTCACTCACCCACTCACCCGCTCGGCTGATCACTCACTCACCCGATCAGCTGATTGCTCACTCACTCAGCTGATCACCCACTCACTCACTCACCCGCTCGGCTGGGTCGCTCCACTCACTCGCTCGGCTGATCACTAACTCACTCACCCACTCACTCACCCACTCACTCACTCACGCACTCACTCACCCGCTCACTGATCACTCACCCACTCACTCACTCACCCGCACATCTAATCACTCACTCACTCACCCGCTCAGCTGATTGCTCACCCACTCACTCACTCAGCTGATCACTCGCTCACCCACACACTCACTCACCCGCTCACTCACTCACTCACCCGCTCAGCTGATTGCTCACCCACTCACTCACTCAGCTGATCACGATTTCACTCACCCGCTCAGCTGATCACTCACCCACTCACTCAGCTGATCACCCTCTCAGCTGATCACTCGCTCACCTGCTCAGCTGATCACTCACCCGCTCAGCTGATCAATCAGCTGATCGCTCACCCAGTTGATCAATCGGCTGATCAATCACCCAGCTGAACGCAAGCGGGGCCCCGCTCCACTGCCAACTCACTCACCCCACAGACACAGACAGACACAGACATACGTGTTTGGGTTCAGACGGCTCAAAGGTGAGTCTGTGTGCTGAGTCTGTGGGTCTCTGTGTGGTGAGTCTGTGTGGTGAGTCTGTGGGTCTCTGTGTGGTGAGTCTGTGGGTCTCTGTGTGGTGAGTCTATGGGTCTCTGTGTGGTGAGTCTGTGGGTCTCTGTGTGGTGAGTCTGTGGGTCTCTGTGTGGTGAGTCTATGGGTCTCTGTGTGGTGAGTCTATGGGTCTCTGTTACTGTGGGTCTCTGTGTGGTGAGTCTGTGGGTCTCTGTGTGGTGAGTCTATGGGTCTCTGTGTGGTGAGTCTGTGGGTCTCTGTGTGGTGAGTCTGTGGGTCTCTGTGTGGTGAGTCTATGGGTCTCTGTGTGGTGAGTCTGTGGGTCTCTGTGTGGTGAGTCTGTGGGTCTCTGTGTGGTGAGTCTATGGGTCTCTGTGTGGTGAGTCTGTGGGTTTCTGTGTGGTGAGTCTGTGGGTCTCTGTGTGGTGAGTCTGTGGGTCTCTGTGTGGTGAGTCTATGGGTCTCTGTGTGGTGAGTCTGTGGGTTTCTGTGTGGTGAGTCTGTGGGTCTCTATGTGGTGAGTCTGTGGGTGTCCGTGTGGTGAGTCTATGGGTCTCTGTGTGGTGAGTCTGTGGGTCTCTGTGTGGTGAGTCTGTGGGTCTATGTGTGGTGAGTCTGTGGGTCTCTGTGTGGTGAGTCTGTGGGTCTCTGTGTGGTGAGTCTGTGGGTCTCTGTGTGGTGGTGAGTCTGTGGGTCTCTGTGTGGTGAGTCTATGTGTGGTGAGTCTGTGAGTCTCTGTGTGTGAGTCTGTGGGTCTCTGTGTGGTGGTGAGTCTGTGGGTCTCTGTGTGGTGAGTCTATGGGTCTCTGTGTGGTGAGTCTGTGGGTCTCTGTGTGGTGAGTCTGTGGGTCTCTGTGTGGTGAGTCTATGGGTCTCTGTGTGGTGAGTCTGTGGGTTTCTGTGTGGTGAGTCTGTGGGTCTCTGTGTGGTGAGTCTGTGGGTCTCTGTGTGGTGAGTCTATGGGTCTCTGTGTGGTGAGTCTGTGGGTTTCTGTGTGGTGAGTCTGTGGGTCTCTATGTGGTGAGTCTGTGGGTGTCCGTGTGGTGAGTCTATGGGTCTCTGTGTGGTGAGTCTGTGGGTCTCTGTGTGGTGAGTCTGTGGGTCTCTGTGTGGTGAGTCTGTGGGTCTCTGTGTGGTGAGTCTGTGGGTCTCTGTGTGGTGGTGAGTCTGTGGGTCTCTGTGTGGTGAGTCTATGTGTGGTGAGTCTGTGAGTCTCTGTGTGGTGAGTCTGTGGGTCTCTGTGTGGTGAGTCTGTGGGTCTCTGTGTGGTGAGTCTGTGGGTGTCCGTGTGGTGAGTCTGTGGGTCTCTGTGTGGTGAGTCTGTGGGTCTCTGTGTGGTGAGTCTGTGGGTCTCTGTGTGGTGAGTCTGTGAGTCTCTGTGTGGTGAGTCTGTGGGTGTCTGTGTGGTGAGTCTGTGGGTCTCTGTGTGGTGAGTCTGTGGGTCTCTGTGTGGTGAGTCTGTGGGGCTCCGTGTGGTGAGTCTGTGGGTCTCTGTGTGGTGAGTCTGTGGGTCTCTGTGTGGTGAGTCTGTGGGTCTCTGTGTAGTGAGTCTGTGGGTGTCCGTGTGGTGAGTCTGTGGGTCTCTGTGTGGTGAGTCTGTGGGTCTCTGTGTGGTGAGTCTGTGGGTCTCTGTGTGGTGAGTCTGTGGGTCTCTGTGTGGTGAGTCTGTGGGTCTCTGTGTGGTGAGTCTGTGGGTCTCTGTGTGGTGAGTCTGTGGGTCTCTGTGTGGTGATTCTGTGGGTCTCTGTGTGGTGAGTCTGTGGGTCTCTGTGTGGTGAGTCTGTGGGTCTCTGTGTGGTGAGTCTGTGGGTCTCTGTGTGGTGAGTCTGTGGGGCTCCGTGTGGTGAGTCTGTGGGTCTCTGTGTGGTGGTGAGTCTGTGGGTCTCTGTGGGATGAGTTTGTGGGTTTCTGTGTGGTGAGTCTGTGGGTCTCTGTGTGGTGAGTCTGTGGGTATGTGTGGTGATTCTGTGGGTCTCTGTGTGGTGAGTCTGTGGGTCTCTGTGTGGTGAGTCTGTGGGTCTCTGTGTGGTGAGTCTGTGGGTCTCTGTGTGGTGAGTCTGTGGGTCTCTGTGTGGTGAGTCTGTGGGGCTCCGTGTGGTGAGTCTGTGGGTCTCTGTGTGGTGAGTCTGTGGGTCTCTGTGTGGTGAGTCTGTGGGTCTCTGTGTGGTGAGTCTGTGGGTCTCTGTGTGGTGAGTCTGTGGGTCCCTGTGTGGTGAGTTTGTGGGTCTCTGTGTGGTGAGTCTGTGGGTCTCTGTGTGGTGAGTATATGGGTCTCTGTGTGTGGAGAGTCTATGGGTCTCTGTGTGGTGAGTCTGTGGGTATGTGTGGTGAGTCTGTGGGTCTCTGTGTGGTGAGTCTGTGGGGCTCCGTGTGGTGAGTCTGTGGGTCTCCGTGTGGTGAGTCTGTGGGTATGTGTGGTGAGTATGTGGGTCTCTGTGTGGTGAGTCTGTGGGTCTCTGTGTGGTGAGTCTGTGGGTCTCTGTGTGGTGAGTCTGTGGGTCCCTGTGTGGTGAGTTTGTGGGTCTCTGTGTGGTGAGTCTGTGGGTCTCTGTGTGGTGAGTCTGTGGGTCTCTATGTGGTGAGTCTGTGAGTCTCTGTGTGGTGAGTCTGTGGGTCTCTGTGTGGTGAGTCTGTGGGTCTCTGTGTGATGAGTCTGTGGGTTTCTGTGTGATGAGTCTGTGGGTCTCTGTGTGGCGAGTCTGTGGGTCTCTGTGTAGTGAGTCTGTGGGTCTCTGTGTGATGAGTCTGTGGGTCTCTGTGTGATGAGTTTGTGGGTTTCTGTGTGGTGAGTGTGTGGGTCTCTGTGTGGTGAGTCTGTGGGTCTCTGTTTGGTGAGTCTGTGGGTCTCTGTTTGGTGAGTCTGTGGGTCTCTGTGTGGTGAGTCTGTGGGTCTCTGTGTGGTGAGTCTGTGGGTCTCTGTGGGATGAGTTTGTGGGTTTCTGTGTGGTGAGTTCGGGTCTCTGTGTTGTGAGTCTATGGGTCTCTGTGTGGTGAGTCTGTGGGTCTCTGTGTGATAAGTCTACGGATCTCTGTGTGATGAGTCTATGGGTGTAAGTTAGGTGAGTCTATGTGTCTCTGTGTGATGAGTCTATGGGTCTCTGTGTGGTGAGTCTGTGGGTTTCTGTGTGGTGAGTCTATGGGTCTCTGTGTGGTGAGTCTGTGGGTCTCTGTGTGGTGAGTCTGTGTGTCTCTGTGTGGTGAGTCTGTGGGTCTCTGTGTGGTGAGTCTGTGGGTCTCTGTGTGGTGGTGAGTCTGTGGGTCTCTGTGTGGTGAGTCTGTGGGTCTCTGTGCGATGAGTCTATGGGTCTCTGTGTGGTGAGTCTGTGGGTCTCTGTGTGGTGAACCTATGGGTTTCTGTTTGGTGAGTCTATGGGTCTCTGTGTGATGAGTCTGTGGGTCTCTGTTAGGTGAGTCTATGGGTCTGTGTGGTGAGTCTATGGGTCTCTGTGTTGTGAGTCTATGGGTCTCTGTGTGGTGAGTCTGTGGGTCTCTGTGTGATAAGTCTACGGATCTCTGTGTGATGAGTCTATGGGTCTTTGTGTGGTGAGTCTGTGGGTCTCTGTGTGGTGAGTCTGTGGGTCTCTGTGTGATAAGTCTACGGATCTTGTGTGATGAGTCTATGGGTCTTTGTGTGATGAGTCTGTGGGTCTCTGTGTTGTGAGTCTATGGGTCTCTGTGTGGTGAGTCTGTGGGTCTCTGTGTGATAAGTCTACGGATCTCTGTGTGATGAGTCTATGGGTCTTTGTGTGATGAGTCTGTGGGTCTCTGTGTGGTGAGTCTGTGGATCTCTGTGTGGTGAGTCTGCGGATCTCTGTGTGGTGAGTCTGTGGGTCTGTGTGGTGAGTCTATGGGTGTAAGTTAGGTGAGTCTATGTGTCTCTGTGTGATAAGTCTACGGATCTCTGTGTGATGAGTCTATGGGTCTCTGTGTGGTGAGTCTGTGGGGTTTCTGTGTGGTGAGTCTATGGGTCTCTGTGTGGTGAGTCTGTGGGTATCTGTGTGGTGAAGTCTATGGGTCTCTGTGTGGTGAGTCTGTGGGGTCTCCTGTGTGGTGAGTCTGTGGGTCTCTGTGTGGTGAGTCTGTGGGTCTCTGTGTGCGTGAGTCTGTGGGTCTCTGTGTGGTGAGTCTGTGGGTCTCTGTGTGGTGAGTCTGTGGGTCTCTGTGTGGTGAGTCTGTGGGTCCTGTGTGGTGAGTTGTGGTCTCTGTGTGGTGAGTCTGTGGGTCTCTGTTGTGGTCGTGGTCTCTATGTGGTGAGTCCTATGAGTCTCTGTGTGGTGAGTCTGTGGGTCTCTGTGTGGTGAGTCCTGTGGGTCTCTGTGTGATGAGTCTGTGGGTTCTCTGTGTGATGAGTCTGTGGTCTGTGTGGCGAGTCTGTGGGTCTCTGTGTAGTGAGTCTGTGGGTCTCTGTGTGATGAGTCTGTGGGTCTTGTGTATAGTTTGTGGGCTTCTGTGTGGTGAGTGTGTGGGTCTCTGTGTGGTGAGTCTGTGGGTCTCTGTTTGGTGAGTCTGTGGGTCTCTGTTTGGTGAGTCTGTGGGTCTCTGTGTGGTGAGTCTGTGGGTCTCTGTGTGGTGAGTCTGTGGTCTCTGTGGGGATGATTTGTGGGTTTCTGTGTGAGTGAGTTCGGGTCTCTGTGTTGTGAGTCTATGGTCTCTGTGTGGTGAGTCTGTGGGTCTCTGTGTGATAAGTCTACGGATCTCTGTGTGATGAGTCTATGGGTGTAGTTAGGTGAGTCTATGTGTCTCTGTGTGATGAGTCTATGGGTCTCTGTGTGGTGAGTCTGTGGGTTTCTGTGTGGTGAGTCTATGGGTCTCTGTGTGGTGAGTCTGTGGTCTCTGTGTGGTGAGTCTGTGTGTCTCTGTGTGGTGAGTCTGTGGGTCCTCTGTGTGGTGAGTTGTGGGTCCTCTGTGTGGTGGTGAGTCTGTGGTCTCTGTGTGGTGAGTCTGTGGGTCTCTGTGCGATGAGTCTATGGGTC
>WFAB01004017.1:0-10334 GCA_018977245.1 Lethenteron camtschaticum
CACGCCGGGCCGCCACGCGTTGGCCCATGTAGGCCCTTGCCAGCACCCCCACCTGGGCCTTCCCGTTGTCCCACCACTGCTGGAGTGTGGCGAAACGGCCCCGTCTCCCCTCCCACACCTTCCACAAGGCCCGGAAAGCCGCCAGAAACCCACCGTCGTCCAACAGGTCCACGTTCAACCTCCAATACGGGCGCCCTTGCCCGCCGTGAGGGAGATGCAGGCGCACGTGCACCATGTGGTGGTCGGAGAAGCCGGTGGGGATTACCCCGCTCTCACCGAGCAGGCTGGCCCCCCCGGCGCGACGTACATCCGATCCAGCCTGGCCCAGCTCGGCCGCCCTCCCGCACCGCACCTGCTCCAAGTGTACTGGCGCCGGCCCGGGTTTTGGAGCCGCCACGCATCCAAAAGTCCGTTGTCAGCCACGACGGCCGCCCACTCTCTCGCCGATTCGGGGTGCGGTTCCGGCCCAGTCCGATCCAGGGAGGGTTGGAGTGTGCAATTAAAGTCTCCCGCCACGACCGTGACCGCTCCCTCGTCGCCGCCGGTCTCCGCCACCACCCGCCGTAATTCTCCTTTGAAGAACTCAGCCCTGTCCCTCGACCTGCTGGGCGCGTACACGTTAATCACGTGGGTCTTGGTGCCGGCGAGCACCATGTCCGCCACGACGAGGTGGCCAGCCACTATCTCCCGATACGTCAGGGCGTCTGGGGCGAAAGTCCGGGAGCACACCACCGCGACCCCCGCCGCCCCGTCCACGCCGTTGCTAAAAAAAAAGGAACGCCCGTGCAGCATCTGCTGGCGGCTCGGGTGTAGCGCGGCGTCCAGGTGGGTTTCCTGAATCAAGGCTACGTCGACCGCTTGGTCGTCGAGGAGCCTGCACAGGCGGCGCCACCGGTCCTCGCTGCGCAGTCCGTTGCAGTTTATGGTTGCAACAATCAATCCTGGCCCCATCGCGGCTTTCAGGGGAGGTCCACGCACGCCGGCACCCTCGAGGCCACTTTTGAGGCCACCTTCTCCTTGCCCCGCAGCCTCGTCATCATACCCTTGATGCGGTAGCGCTCCCTCGGGGTGCAGCCGTACTCTGCCGGCCGCCGGCAGATCTCCTGCGCCGTTGAGAGGAACGCGTCCGCGTCCGGGAAGACCTTATGGGGCACCACCCTCTTGCCGTAATTTTCCCTAAAAAAGGCCAGGATGGCCTGCGCGGGCATCTTTCTGTCCGGTTCTACCGGGCTGCAGCTCCACTCGCTCCGCAGACGCTGCCCCCGTCACCCTCATCCACGGTGTAGGCGTCGTCGTCTACGCCGTCGTCGTTGCCGCCTCCTCCCGGGGCGCCGCAGTCGTCATCGCCGCCGCCGCCACCGCCGCCTCCACCCGCGCCGGCATCCGCGCGCTCGCGCGCGGCCGCCCCCCGGGGTCAGCGTCACCTGCCCACCACCGTGGGTCCAGGACGCCGCTCGGACCGGGGCGACTTTCGTCACCCGGCTCGACGGGCGCTCCCTCGGCCGCCGTCGTCGCCGGCTGCAGCGCACCTCCGTCGCTGCCACAGGTGTCCGTCACTGGGGGGGTGGGGTGGGGGTGGGGGGGGTGGGGGGGTGGGGTGGGGGGGGGGGGGGGTGGGGGGTGGGGTGGTGGGGGGTGGGGTGGGGGGGTGGGGGGGTGGGGGGGTGATGGTTCCTCCAAGGTCCATCTCCTCCCCTCGCGCCTCGTTCTCAGCATCGACGGGCGGCCTCGCCGCGTCTCTCTCGCTGCCGGCCGTGCGCTTCGGGGGGGCGCCTTCGCCCTCCACCTCCACGTGCCCGTTCTTCGCCTTCCTCTTGGCCCTCTGCTTCTTACGACTCCCCTCGACCACTACGAAGCCGGCGGAGTCGTCCCCCCGCGCCTGCGCGTCGTTGGCTGGTTGCGCTCCCGGCGGGTCGTGGCTGGTGACCTGCCTCTCCCGCCGGTCCTGGCACTCGTGCCTGCTGCTGCTGCGCTGCTGCCGCCGCTGCGCTGCTGCTGCCTGCGCTGCTGCTGCTGCTGCTGCTGCTGCGGCTGCTGCTGCTGCTGCTCCTGCTGCTGCTGCTGCTGCTGCTGCTCCTGCTGCTGCTCTGCTGCTGCTGCTCCTGCTGCTGCTGCTGCTGCTGCGGCTGCTGCTGCTGCTCCTGCTGCTGCTGCTGCTGCTGCTCTGCTGCTGCTGTTGCTGTTGCTGCGGCTGCTGCTGCTGCTGCGGCTGCTGCTGTTGCTGCTTGCTGCGGCTGCTTGCTGCTGTTTTTGTTGCTGCTGCTGCTGCTGCTGCTTCCTGTTGCTGCGGCTGCTGCTGCGCTGCTGCGGCTGCTGCTGCTGTTTTTGTTGCTGCTGCTGCGGCTGCTGCTGCTGCTGCTTTTGTTGTTGCTGCTGCTGCTGCCCTTGGTGTTGTTGCCGCGGCTGTTGCTGCTCCTCCGGTCGACCCATTGTCCCGGCATCGCCGCGGCAGGTGGCGCGACCAACCCGCTCACCTTGCTCGGGCAGTTTCTACGGGCGTGGCCCGGTTTGCCACACCCGTAGCATCGGAGCCCAACCGAAGAGGCATACACCGTGTAAGTGCTTTTGTTTTATGTGTATTTGAGTGTAACGTCAAGTTCTTCGGCCCCATTCTTCAGGACCATAAAAACTTGCGCTGTAGTGCCTTGACATGGTGAGTGCTGCGTTGCTCGTTCTCATGGGCAGTGTTGTGATGCTCGACACGGCCGTGCCGAACGCTGCAGGTCGACGCGCAGCTCGCGTTGGAGAGGTACGGCGGCGTCCGGAGAGCAGCACGCGGACCGCGGCGAGGCGAGCGGGGCGCACTGCACAAACAGCTCCCCACCGTGAGCCCCTTCTCCACGACTCCGCCACCATCTCCTCCTCCCCACGTACACGGTGACGCCGCGATTTTGGCGCTGGACGGCAAGACGCCGGCGGAGCCGACGCACGCGGCCACCGCCCGGCGACAGCGTCGGCTGTCACCTCAGGTGGAGGGAAAGCCACGACGCCTTCCTCCGCGTGAGGCTCAGCATCCTCGCGTCCTCCTCTTCCGCGCGCTGGCGCTGCGCCATGATGGTGTGGCAGAGTACCTTTGCGCTGTGTCGTTGGGCGTTCGCTGGCGGTGCTGCTTTCGTAAATGTTGTTGTCGTTGTTGTCGTTGTTGTCGTTGCTTTGTTAAGTCGCGCCGCGTGTGCGTCGTCCCGCGTGCGCGTGTGGAAGGGGAAAAGGAAAAAAATCCGCACAAAAGAAATCTCGCCGCGAGTCGAACGACCGTGGACTTTCGGTCGACGAGCTCGGCGGACCAACAAAAAGGAAAATAAAGAAAAACTGGGAAAAGCCAAATAAGGGAGTGGGGGAATAAAGATGAAAACCGAAAAACGAGGATGAAAGTATCGTCCTTTGTTATTCGGCCGGTATAAACTCTCTCCGGCCTGAGCCCAGGCCCCCATCCACACCAACGTTGGGCAGAGCTCAGGTGAAACCCAGCCACACCCGACGGTGGTGAGAGAGAGAGAGAGAGAGTGAGAGAGTGAGTGACTGAGTGAGAGAGTGAGAGAGTGAGTGAGTGAGTGACTGAGTGAGAGAGTGAGAGAGTGAGAGAGTGAGTGAGAGTGAGTGAGTGAGTGAGTGACTGAGTGAGAGAGTGAGAGAGTGAGTGAGAGAGTGAGTGACTGGAGTGAGAGAGTGAGAGAGTGAGTGAGTGAGAGAGTGAGTGAGAGAGTGAGTGACTGAGTGAGAGAGTGAGAGAGTGAGAGAGAGTGAGTGACTGAGTGAGAGAGTGAGTGAGTGAGTGAGGATGTTTCGATGGTGGTGGTGGTGGTACCTCCAGCTCATTGATGAGTTCCTGAAAACTCAGCAGTAGCTGCAGCTGCTGCCTGAGCCCCCCCTCATCAGTCTGCGTGTCCACTAGGACATGATGTCAAGCCGGCACCTGTGGGGGAGATGGGGGGGGGGCGCTAAGCGTGTGCCAACACCCCACGCTGCCAATGCTGAACACTTTGCTATACACTACTATACACTACTATACACTACTATACACTATTCACTACACTACTATAGACTACACGATTATACACTACACTACTATACACTACACTACTATACACTACACTACTATACACTACACACTACACTACACACTACACTATCCACTACACACTACACTATACTACACTACACACTACACTACTATACACTACACACTACCCACTACACTAAGATACACTACACTATACACTACACACTACACTATACTACACTACACACTACACTACTATACACTACACACCAGAGGTGGGACAAAGTCATTGTTATGCAAGTCCAAGTCGAGTTGCAAGTCTTTGTACATTTTGCCGAGTCGAGTCTGAAGTCATCAAATTCATGACTCGAGTCCAAGTCACATGACTCGAGTCCACACCTCTGCTACACACTACACTACACTATCCACTACACTATTATACAATACACTACACTACTATACACTACACTACTATACACTACACTACTATACACTACACTATTGTTACTACACTACACTAAGATACACTACACACTACACTAAGATACACTATACACTACACACTACACTACACACTACACTAAGATACACTACACTACTATACACTATACTAAGATACACTACACACTACACTAAGATACACTATACACTACACTAAGATACACTACACTACTATACACTATACTAAGATACACTACACACTACACTAAGATACACTATACACTACACACTACACTAAGATACACTACACTACACACTACACTACTATACACTATACACTACACTAAGATACACTACACTACACACTACATTAAGATACACTACATTATACACTACACTAAGATACACTATACACTACACACTACACTAAGATACACTACATTATACACTACACTAAGATACACTATACACTACACACTACACTATACACTACACTAAGATACACTACACTACACACTACATTAAGATACACTACATTATACACTACACTAAGATACACTATACACTACACACTACACTAAGATACACTACATTATACACTACACTAAGATACACTATACACTACACACTACACTATACACTACACTAAGATACACTATACACTACACACTACACTATACACTACACTAAGATACACTATACACTACACTACACTAAGATACACTACACACTACACACTACATTATACACTACACACTACATTATACACTACACTAAGATACACTATACACTACACACTACACTAAGATACACTACACACTACACTATACACTACACACTACACTATACACTACACCAGAGGTGGGACAAAGTCATTGTTATGCAAGTCCAAGTCGAGTCTGAAGTCATCAAATTCATGACTCGAGTCCAAGTCACATGACTCGAGTCCACACCTCTGCACTACACACTACACTACACTATTATATACTAGTATACTACACTATACACTACATTAAGATACACTACACTACACACTACACTATACACTACACTAAGATACACTACATTATACACTACACTAAGATACACTATACACTACACACTACACTAAGATACACTACACACTACACTATTATATACTAGTATACTACACTATACACTACACTATACACTAGTGCTGTACTAGTACACTACACTATACACTACACTAAGATACACTACACTATACACTACACTATTGTTACTACACTACACTACACACTATACACTACACACTATACACTACACTATACACTACACTACACACTACACTACACGACACACTACTATACACTACACGACACACTACTATACACTACACTACACACTATACACTACACACTATACACTACACTATACACTACACTACACGATACACTACACGACACACTACACTACACACTACACTACACAATACACTACACACTACACTATACTATACACTACACACTACACTAAGATACACTACACTATTATACACTACACTATACACTACACTATTGTTACTACACTACACTACACACTACACTACACTACACACTACACTACACACTACACTACACACTACACTACACACTACACTATACACTACAGAACGGGGCGACTCACGCTTCATGATCCTTCAGCTCGGCAAAGCGCCAGGGAGAGGGGCAAAGGGGTCCAGTGAGAAGCCACACACGCACCCACACGCACACACACGCACACAGCACACTCACGCACTCACACACAGCACACACACTCACACAGCACACACTCACTCACTCACAAAGCACACACTCACTCACACACAGCACACACTCACTCACACACAGCACACATTCACTCACTCACTCACTCACACACTCACACACACTCACACAGCACACACGCACTCACTCACACAGCACACACGCACTCACTCACACACACACTCACGCACTCACTCACACACACACTCGCGCACACGCACACACACGCACACACACGCACACACACGCACACACACGCACACACACGCAGCACACACACCCACACGCACACAGCACACTCACGCACTCACACACAGCACACACACTCACACAGCACACACACGCACACACACGCACACACACCCACACGCACACACACACACGCACACACACCCACACACACGCACACACACCCACACGCACACCCACACGCACACGCACACACACCCACACGCACACGCACGCACACGCACACACACCCACACTCACACACAGCACACACACTCACACAGCACACACGCACTCACTCACACAGCACACACGCACTCACTCACAAAGCACACACTCACTCACACACAGCACACACTCACTCACACACAGCACACACTCACTCACTCACTCACACACACACTCACACACTCACACAGCACACACGCACTCACTCACACAGCACACACGCACTCACTCACACACACACTCACGCACTCACTCACACACACACTCGCGCACACACACACACTCGCACACACACACGCTCACACACACGCACACACACACGCACACACACACACACACTCGCTCACTCGTACACACGCTCACACACACACACACACCACTCGCACTCTCGCACTCTCACCCACTCACCACCCACCCACTCACCACTCACTCACCAGGATGACCTTCTCACACATTCACCACGCACTCTCACACACTCACCACTCACTCTCACACACTCACACACTCACTCTCACACACTCACTCACTCACACACTCACTCTCACACACTCACACACTCACACACTCACACACTCGCACTCTCACCCACCCACCAGACTCACCACTCACTCACCAGGATGACCTTCTCACACACTCACCACTCACTCTCACCACTCACCACCCACTCACCAGACTCACCACACACTCACCAGGATGACCTTCTCACACTCTCACCCACTCACCCACTCACTCACCACTCACCACCACCACTCACCAGGATGACCTTCTCACACTCTCACCCACTCACTCACCACTCACCACCACCACCCACCAGGATGACCTTCTCATACACTCACCACTCACTCTCACACACTCACCACTCACCACTCACACACTCACACGCTCACCACTCTCACACTCTCACCACTCACACTCACCACCCACTCACCACTCACCAGGATGACCTTCTCACACATTCACCACGCACTCTCACACACTCACCACTCACTCTCACACACTCACACACTCACTCTCACACACTCACACACTCACCACTCACTCTCACACACTCACACACTCACACACTCACACACTCGCACTCTCACCCACCCACCAGACTCACCACTCACTCACCAGGATGACCTTCTCACACACTCACCACTCACTCTCACCACTCACCACCCACTCACCAGACTCACCACACACTCACCAGGATGACCTTCTCACACTCTCACCCACTCACCCACTCACTCACCACTCACCACCACCACTCACCAGGATGACCTTCTCACACTCTCACCCACTCACTCACCACTCACCACCACCACCCACCAGGATGACCTTCTCACACACTCACCACTCACTCACCAACACCACTCACCAGGATGGCCTCACCCACTCACCACCACTCACCACCCACCAGGATGACCTTCTCACACACTCACCACTCACCCACTCACCACACTCACCACTCACACACTCACCACACTCACCACTCACACACTCACCACTCACCACCACCACTCACCAGGATGACCTTCTCGCACTCTCACCCACTCACCACTCACCCACTCACCACTCACACCCACTCACCACCCGCTCACCACCCGCTCACCACCACCACTCACCAGGATGAGCTTCTCACGCACTCACCACTCACCACTCACCCACTCACCACTCACACTCACCCCACTCACACTCACCACCACCACTCACCACACTCACCCCCCACACCCTCACCACCACCACTCACCAGGATGACCTTCTCGCACTCTCACCCACTCACCACTCACACACTCACCCACTCACCCACTCACCACTCACACCCACTCACCACCCGCTCACCACCCGCTCACCACCACCACTCACCAGGATGAGCTTCTCACGCAGGTGCGCCGTGTGATCCACAGCACCTGCAGCTCCCTGCTCAGCTGGGCGTTGGCCTCGTGCAGACTCCGGTTTCGCTCCAGCACCGACTGCACGCTGGCGGCCTGTCCCTCACCACCGCTGATGATGGTGCCAACACGAGGGGGGGGGCATGGGGGGGGTGGGGAACGTCAGAAGAGACCCATAGAGATACACAGAGACCCATAAAGACCCATAAAGATACACAGAGACCCATAAAGACCCATAGAGATACACAGAGACACAAAGACCCATAGAGATACAGAACCACACAGAGACCCATAGATACACACAGAGACCCATATAGATACACAGAGACCCACAGAGACCCACAGAGACACACAGAGACCCATAGATACACACAGAGACCCATAAAGATACACAGAGACCCATAAAGATACACAGAGACCCATAAAGACCCATAGAGAAACACAGAGACCCATAGAGAAACACAGAGACCCATAGATACACAGAGACCCATAGAGATACACAGAGACCCACAGAGACCCATAGATACACACATAGACCCATAGAGACACACAGAGACCCATAAAGACCCATAGAGACACACAGAGACCTGTAGATACACACAGAGACACACAGAGACACAGAGACACACAGAGACACGCAGAGACACGCAGAGACACGCAGAGACACGCAGAGACACAGAGACACACAGAGACACGCAGAGACACGCAGAGACACGCAGAGACACGCAGAGACACAGAGACACACAGAGACACACAGAGACACGCAGAGACACGCAGAGACACGCAGAGACACGCAGAGACACAGAGACACACAGAGACACACAGAGACACACAGAGACCTGTAGAGACACACAGAGACACACAGAGACACACAGAGACACAGAGACACACAGAGACACACAGAGACACACAGAGACCTGTAGAGACCTGTAGAGACACACAGAGACACACAGAGACACACAGAGACACAGAGACACACAGAGACACACAGAGACACACAGAGACACACAGAGACACACAGAGACACACAGAGACCTGTAGAGACCTGTAGAGACACACAGAGACACACAGAGACAAGCATCACTGGTGGTGGTTGTTGGCCGTGAGCGGGGATCGAACTCGGGTCTCTGCCGCATTCTCAGCACGGCACGCTAACCGCTGCACCGCCACTCCCCCACCACCACCACCATCGCCACCACCACCACCACCACCGCCACCACCACCACCACCACCCAACGTGGTGAGCGGCGGCTCTGGCTCCAGCTGGCTCTGTGTATGCGAGCGAGCGAGCCGTGGGGGACGTGAGAGAGACACACAGAGACACAGAGAGACACACCAGAGACACACAGAGACACACAGAGAGACACAGAGAGACACAGAGAGACACACAGAGACACACAGAGACACACAGAGAACAAAAAAAACAAAGAGACACAGAGAGACACAGAGAGACACACAGAGACACACAGAGAGACACAGAGAGAGACACAGAGAGACACAGAGAGACACAGAGAGACACACAGAGAGACACACAGAGAGACACACCAGAGAGACACACAGAGACACACAGAGAGACACAGAGAGACACACAGAGAGACACACAGAGAGACACACAGAGAGACACAGAGAGACCACAGAGAGACACAGAGAGACACAGAGAGACACAGAGGACACGAGAGACACACAGAGAGACACACAGAGAGACACACAGAGAGACACACAGAGAGAGACACAGAGAGCAACCAGAGAGACACAGAAGAGAACACAGAGAGACACAGAGAGACACACAGAGAGACC
>WFAB01004018.1:0-10330 GCA_018977245.1 Lethenteron camtschaticum
ACCGTGTTTGGGAAGCAAAACCGGGGAACCGAAGAAAGCTCCACACAAACAGATTCGGGAATCCATTTGGCTACGCCTGGTTAGCCAGACTGACCACCGCCATAGGAATGTATAATTTCCATCACTAACTCAGGGTCTCCAGTGTAGATGATCATCTTCCCACGCTCGCTCGAGTTTCCATGCAGATCTACATGGCTACGAACAGACGTACATGTGGCCGCATCATCCGTGGCTCATTTGTGTGGGTGTCTTTGTTTCACAAATCAGAATCTTTATTTATTACTGAAAAATCCGATGAGCTGTGAAGCTCTTTATCATAGATGTCCAGTAGGGGCGGTTCAGAAAGCTACAACAATAACAAAACAGAACACAAAATACGATAGGAGCGCAAAGTATAGGTTATGGATGAAAATCACTATAAATAAACATCAATAAAATATGTAAGTTCAAATGCCATAAGTACATACATTTTCCCAGCTTGGCAAAGGCAGCAAAACAACGACACACAGTAGTCCCTCAATAAAATTGCACCTTCAAATTGAATTGTTCATACACGAGTAAAGATCAAAGTTACAAATCACATTGGCAAATGCGGTTGCATCCAACACGAAACTTCTGCTTCAGGATATTTTTTAAGGACGAGAGTGTGGAACAATAGCACCGTTGGTTATGTACGGTGCGAAAGAAGTTAATAATACATACAAGAGTGTAGTGGTTAGCACGCTGCACTAACTAACCCGGCGACCCGGGTTCGATTCCCACTGTCGGCCACACCAATGAAGATTATGTATACTGGTCCTGGGCCTCCCCTAAGTTGATTCAGCCTTAAATGAGTACCTGGTGCGGTGTGTAAACATCGCCACTGGGGAGATGAAGGCGGGTGGGCGCGTGCTTTTGGCCACACCACTCCCTCGTGTGCCGTGGCCGCCTTCAGAGGTGCTCGCAAAACACCGCTTGCCCCCCCAACATGCTGTTAAAGGCTATGTGGGGGGTTTTGTCTTTGTTTGTCAAGAGAACTCCTCCGAGAATGTTCCGCCGCTTTCAAAGAGTCATTTGAAAGCGTGAAAGTGCTACGTGTGAACGAGATGGAAGTCATGAAACACAACTGGTCCTTGATCCAATCATTTGGCTTATCACTGCGGATCTCGCCGGAGCAGTGACGTGGCACAGCATTGGCACGCTCGCCACTTGTTGCGTTTGCGGTTTGAATCCAGTAGCGTTGTTTATGCTTGGTAGCGATATCAACCTTCAACAATACCACGACGCACCATCGGCTTCAGTGGAGTCGAAAATACCCCGTGACCTCATTCGCAAGAGTAGGCCATTGTGTGTCGGCGTCACGGTTAATTTTTGCCAATTTGACTCAATTTGGATTATACATAGCTTCACCCCTTCCTCCCTCCCTCATTGCGAAAAATTGGCAGGATCCTCCTAAAAGAGAGTCATGAGGCTTTCCTGGGTACACAAGTGGAATAATCATGATCATCATCTTCTACAGTCTAGCATAACAGCCCAGCGTGTGAAGTTGTCCTCATTTTAAAACGTGTCAATGGGGTAGGCCAGGGGTCGGCAACCAAGATAACAAGAAGAGCCAATTTTTCGAATTCGGTAAAAAAGTCAATATATTAAGAACCGCAAAAGGCAGGTAAATAGCCGCAGGTCGCCGACCCCGTGGCATAGGGCGTTGCGTCGTTAATTTACCCGTTCGATCTCTAGCGGCACGAGTGTCGCTCATTAGGACGGAGCTGCTGTACTGCTCAAGAGAAGAGAGGCATTCCTGCCCAACGTGCCGGTATGACAGATAGATAGAGGGCGGGGTGGTGGGAATGTGGGGACCCCCCCCCCCCACCAAAAAAGTCAATCGAGCGGTCTGTTTCTTCAATCACGCTCTGATAACGCGCCATTATCTCAACCGCGGGAGAAAGCGCCGTTTTTCTTCCCAAAGCGGGCAACAAACGGCCCGTGAGCACGAGTAATTCGGTAGCCAAAAACACTCGTCGCCTCGTGTGGTTTCTCATGCGAGTGGAAGGTTGATTGAGTCACCTACGTCAATGGAAAGGGGGAGGGAGGTTGTTTGGAGGCTTGGGGGGGGGGGGGTATAGCGTGGGTCTTGCGGGAGGTTAGGCAGGGCCTGGGTGTTTTTGTATCAAGCCAGGGGTGGGTGGATGCGTCCGACTTCGCAATCGCTCGGCGCGACTCGCAACGATATCCACCATCTCGATGCAATCGTCTTCACGTAGGAATGGTAATTGGATACCCGCTGGAACATCATCAGAGGCTCGGCGCTTTAATGGAGAACAGCCACGGGGTTGCGCGGGCCTCCGCCCAGCCAATTATTCACTTTGTATCATCAATCGGACCACAAATAACGGGACATCAATCAGCGGGCAAAGCGAAGCACATAAAAGTCATCTTGTTTCTCAGAGAGAAGAAATGCTTTCCAGAGGGGCGGCTGTAAAAGGAGGCACGGTTTACAGCTCCGGCCCGCGGGTTCTGGACTTGTCTGTACCCACGAAACTATGGAACGTCCGGCCAATGTTGTGACAACGTTGGCCCAACTAAATATTTACTGGGTATTCGGTAAGGACGATCCCGGGTAGTTTTAAGATACAAGAGGCTCAAACACACTCGCTCACTGAAAGATAAAGGTCCCCCATACAGCGTTGGGGCAAGTGCTGTTAGCGAGCACCTACGAAGGCCGGAACGGTACGGGAGGGTGGCCAGCCCCACGCCAGGTCACCTTTGGCTCCCGAGTGGCGATGTTTACACACCGCACTGGGTATTGATTTTTGGCTGAGTCGACCTAGGGGAGGTCCAGGACCGGTTAAAATCATCGTCACTGGTGCTGGCCGTGACCGGGAAGGGAACTCGGGTTTGCCGGGTTCGTAGCGAAGCGTGCTAACCGCTCGCTGACTCACAGGCGCGAGAACGCACACACAGGCCAGGCCACCCGAGCCACGCATCCCGTCAGACATAGGACCTTCACACGCGGGACCCTCCCGACAACGAGTCCAGAGATTCAGCGGCGATGCATTTCTGGGTAAATTAATCATCACCGCATTGTAGTAGTAGTAAGTAATAATACTAAACACCGTTGTTGAGCACAGGACCCAAAGGCCCATAAAGTCAAGCGGCCAGCAACAAAGCGCAGCACTGTCAAAGTTGTACCAGACACAGCGTTCTTAACCAAGTGAGGGCTTGGGGCGAAGACAGCGATGGGAGGGAATTCTCAAGTGAAACGGTGGGGTGCCATTGTAGAAGATATCAACTGAACTTTAAATCTCAATCGGACTTCTGCTAGAGGACTCGGGTCAGAATGGCTCTTCCGATACGAACCTCGTTTCAACTGGAGCTGCGTGCAAGTTGACTTTCTTGCCCTTCAGGCTGTATATGTTCCCCCAAGTCTATGCCTAAATCATTTGTAATTTATCATTATTGATATATGGCTTCCAATCTTCTTCCACCGTTTCAATGCAATATTCATTTGTTATACGAACAAAAGAAAACGAACACAAAATTCCGTATCGCCAGTCACCCCGCCAGTTTCAGTGGCAATGGCCCGCAGTCGCATAACAATCACGTTGTTGTTGGCGTCGAGAGCAACCCAGCCAGCAACCAGCCCCGTAAACTCGAGGCATAGATGATACATTTTTTTATGGTAGCTCAATTCGCGTGTTGGGTTGAGTCTTTTGCATTTGGAACATGCGGGCAGTGCATGTGTCATCATAACGCAGGGTATCGTTCGAAGAGGCGCAGGGGATGGCAGTGCGATTATTGTGGTTATAGGACTCAGATTCTAGCGGGGAGTAAAAGTGACATTTGACGACACACGAAGCCAGTGTCGCTGGCACGCCCTGGCGATACAGAGGCACGCACGGCTCCGGTCTACTCGATGCACGTTTCCGTTCCTACTCTCACGCGGAATGGTTGCTCTGATTTTGTTGTTATGTTGGTGACCCAGATGCCTACGCTCTTGAAAATGAGACGTTGTATGGTGAGATGTTAACTATCTCGGCTGGTATACAGGAGGTCGTGGGTTCGATTCTGACCCTGACACCTGTATATTTTGAGTGTGCGTGTCTCTCTCTCCCCGTGGTCACGTGTAGTTTCCTCCGGGTCCTCCGGGTCCTCCGGCTCCAAATTTTGCATGTTGTTATTTTGGTGACCCAGATGCCTGTGTTCTTGCGAACGAGACCTTCCATACATGGTTTAGAGTTCAACAAATGTAACTACAAACATGTTTCTCAGTAGGGTAGTTTCACAAATTAGGCAACCGCACGGTCAAAACCTGCACCCTAATACTGTAATGTATACAGGGTGTAACTATGAATATGATTATCTCAGCAGAGGTTTGTGAAATTGTGGCTTAACTATGGAATAAGCCAATGATTTGACGCTTGCATCAAAACTGAATGCAACATCGCCATCATCCCGGCATGGATGGGAAACGTCAGCTCATCTGAGTTCGTCTGACACCGCGGTATTTTAAAAGCATGTCTCCCATTACCGCGAGAGGTGTACACAATATACGTTTTGTCTTACCTACATTGCAGTTCTAATTTCGGGCGCCACAGTGGCGATGTTGCATTCGATTCTGACCATGACACCTGTATATTTGGAGTTTGCATGTCTCTCTCCCCGTGGTCACGTGCATTTTTCTCCAGGTCCTCCGGTTTTCCCTACAAATTTAGAATCAACTTAGAATATTTAGCTGCAATACATGTCCAGGTGATTAGCTATTTCGCTGGGACATCATCTGTGATAACCAGGTCGCTTCTGAAAAAGAGCTACATAGCTCAGTGCGACCTTACCTGATAAAAAAAAAATATATACATATATAGTTTCATATACAACGCCCAAATGATTAAGAAAACTCTGCAATTACCACGAAGGATTATCCGTGTCGTTACGATATCTGATGTGTACGTAGGAGCATCACGTTCTCGCTTTGGAGGGCTGTGTTATGGAGGGTTTTGTTATGGAGGGTTGTGTTATGGTGGGCTGTGTCATGGAGGGTTGTGTTATGGAGGGTTGTGTTATGGAGGGTTGTGATTGGAGGGTTGTGATTGGAGGGTTGTGATTGGAGGGTTGTGTTATGGAGGGTTGTGTTATGGAGGGTTGTGTTATGGAGGGCTGTGTTATGGAGGCTTGTGTTATGGAGGGTTGTGATTGGAGGGTTGTGTTTGGAGGGTTGTGTTTGGAGGGTTGTGTTATGGAGGGTTGTGTTATGGAGGGTTGTGTTATGGAGGGTTGTGTTATGGAGGGCTGTGTTATGGAGGGTTGTGTTATGGAGGGTTGTGATTGGAGGGTTGTGATTGGAGGGTTGTGTTATGGAGGGTTGTGTTATGGAGGGCTGTGTTATGGAGGGATGTGTTATGGAGGGCTGTGTTATGGAGGGTTGTGTTTGGAGGGTTGTGTTATGGAGGGTTGTGTTATGGAGGGTTGTGTTATGGAGGGCTGTGTTATGGAGGGTTGTGTTATGGAGGGTTGTGATTGGAGGGTTGTGTTATGGAGGGTTGTGATTGGAGGGTTGTGTTATGGAGGGTTGTGTTTGGAGGCTTGTGTTTTGGAGGGCTGTGTTATGGAGGGTTGTGTTATGGAAGGTTGTGTTTGGAGGCTTGTATTATGGAGGGCTGTGTTATGGAGGGTTGTGCTTTCCAAGCAACGTTCGTCTCCTCTGCAACGTTCCGACTCGGCAGGATGACAGCGGCCGCCAACGGCACAAGTGGCCCAAGGTGACAGCCTGAGTGAAGCGTCGGAATGTGAAGGGAGCGGTGATATAACGAAACTGATAGCTCGCTTGACAAAAAAAACCCCAACATTTAACACGAAAAAGATGTTCTCACCTTTCAGTTGTATTCGTTTAAGATGTTGTGCATGTGTAGTGGTGGTATTGACGTGCGCCGGCAGTGAGGGATCACGGGGCGCGGGGTTGGGAACGCAGTGTGGGCGTGGCATGGACGCGCGCGCCGGTGGTGAGGCGCGCTCACACAAGCTGGGAAGAGAGGATCGTAGCGAGTGCGCAGTGATTGGTCAGATAAGTGGGTACTCTCAGCGACGTCCGCAGGAGGGGTATAAAGGGGGACGCGCGAGAGCACTCGTGGTCAGTGTTAACCAGTTGAAGACCGAAGACGGGGTGGAGGAGATAGGGGCCCTGTGTGGCTCGGAGCCGAGACTGGGGGGACCGTAGTCCGACGCCCGTGTGGGTCGGGACGGTGGTACCCAGAGCCGAGACGGGCACCCCGGCTGGGTGTGTCCCGGACGGCAACGGGGCGTAAGAGCCCGTGTCAGTACAGCTGAGTGGGTGTTAGTCGCCCGTGTAGCTGAGTGGGTGTTAGTCACCCGTGTAGCTGAGTGGGTGTTAGTCACCCGTGTAGCTGAGTGGGTGTTAGTCACCCGAGTAGCTGAGTGGGTGTGGGTCACCCGTGTAGCTGAGTGGGTGTGGGTCACCCGTGTAGCTAAGTGGGTGTTGGTCACCCGTGTAACGAAGTCGTAGCTGAGTGGGTGTCCGTCACCCGTGTAGCTAAGTGGGTGTTGGTCACCCGTGTAACGAAGTCGTAGCTGAGTGGGTGTCCGTCACCCGTGTAGCTAAGTGGGTGTTGGTCACCCGTGTAACGAAGTAGGGTGTTAGTCATCCGTGTAACATACAAGTTGGTGAAAATAAAGAGTGTGCTACCCGTGAAGTCGTCTCCTGCCGAGTTACTACTTTACAACTGGCGTCAGAAGTAAACCTGTCTTCAAGGAGAAATGGACACAAGGAAGACTTCTCGTTCCCACGTGCAAGACCGGGGAGACGACGACGTACCGGTGACACCACCCTCGGGAGGAGAGGACGAGGAGTTGCCGCCGATGCAGCACTTCGCGGAAATGGCCGATGCTCCGCCCGCCTCCGACACCAGCCTGCAGGACGCACATTCCCGCCTGGCGGAGTTGCTGCTCGCCGCCGCTGCAATCTTGGCGGAGATCTCCGTTCCAGCGGCCGGAGGAACGCCTGCGGGGTTGGAAGAGGCGGCGCGGCTGGAGGGTTCCCGCCATACGGCGTTTCGCGCCAAAAGTTTGGGAGTTGGCGCCATTTTTGAGGGCCCGACTCCGCTTGGCGGGAAACGAGGACACCACGTGGCCAGAGGTCTCCACACAGCGCAGCCCGCGTCATCGGCGAGCGCCGGAGCTCTCCATTTTGCGCCTGCAGAGGGAGCCGACATTTTCTACAACCACAGCGGCGCGCGGGAAAATCGCTCCAACGACGACGACGACGATCGAGTTCTCCAGCAACGATTGCCCGCGCTGTCGGTGTTCAAGGCGGACGGGGGCGACTGGGGAGCCTTCCAGCGACGGTTCATCGCGCATCAAGAAATGTCGGGGTGGTCCGACACCACTGCCCTGCGCGCGCTGCCAGCGATGCTCGACGACGACGCGCTTGCGGCCTTCACGTCTGCCCCGAGGTCGTCCCGCTCAACGCTCCAGGCCGCGCTGCACCTGTTGGCCAAGGTGTTCGGGCCGCCCTCGACCTGTCGCCACCAGTTCTACGATCGGCGGAAGGTGGTTGGAGAAACAACGCTCGCCTATCGCACGGCGCTGCTCGCCCTGGCAGATTCAGCTTTTCCCCGTATGGACAAGGAGGGGAAGGACGCCATGGTGACGGAGCAGCTGCTGGCGCTGGCTCACGGATTGGGAGTTCCCATTAATACGGCGGACGAGATGGACATCTGCTCCCTGGGGATTGCCACGAGTATCCACGCTTACGAGGTCCTACAGCGGAAGCCGACGGTCGTCTGCGCATCGGTGGAGAACGGGGCACCGGCCGCCACGATCATCGGACCTCAGCCTGCTGTGCCTCGGGAGGAGGCCTTCGCGGGTTCGAGGCCGGGGGAGTGGAGAACGGGCGGTCGTTCGCCCACACGCTCCTCCCGCAAGCTGGAGCAACCGAAACCCACGACGTCCCTCGTCGTCTGCTACAACTGCGGCCTTCGGGGCCACGTCGCGTCGGGATGCCGGGCCCCGCGTCAACGCACCGCGGGACCACGTCCGGACGACGCCCAGGGACTCAAGACATCCCAACTGAACCCGGCAAGTCGCGGCACCTCACACGTTCGGTCCACAAGCACGGCACATTCGGGTCGCCGCTTAGCGGTGGGGGGACCGGGTATGGGCGCCGGGGGTTCGGTTCGGCGAGAGGGGTCCGCGTACGGCCCGAAGGCAGTCGAGTGGTCCGAATTAGCCCACAGGATTGTGGCTGCGTCGGCCGGGTCGTCCGTGGTAACGGGGTACATTGACGGGGTTGAGGTCCGGGTGCTCGTGGACACGGGTGCGTCGGCCACTATTATTTCGGACCTGATTTATAATATTCTTCCCGTACAATGTCGACCACTTCTGCCGGTGGACGTACCGTTTTACGCGGCAAACGGGGGATCTTTGGGAATCATCGGCCAGATTCGGGCGAATATTTGTATTGGCGACATTAAATTGGCGGGTCCTATTTTTGTATCATCATCGTTGGC
This sequence comes from Lethenteron camtschaticum, assembly GCA_018977245.1. Lineage (NCBI taxonomy): Eukaryota > Metazoa > Chordata > Hyperoartia > Petromyzontiformes > Petromyzontidae > Lethenteron > Lethenteron camtschaticum. The sequence goes on from WFAB01004018.1 coordinate 8,499, forward strand.
CGTTCCTTGTTTACTAGGCACGGATTTTCTGTCTAAGATGCCCATAAAAATTCTCATAGACCAGGCCTGCATTGAGCTTCCATCGGGTCGGCGGGTTGAGTTTTTGAAGAGTCCAAATAAGATACGCACGGCTTGTGCGACGGTGCAGGCGCTGGCAACCCGGACTGTACGGGTGCCCCCGGGATCGCAAATGTTGGTGCCCCTTCGGTTGAGAAAACCCCTTGGGGCGGATGCGGGGGCGCAGGGAGTTCTATTGGGGCCGTCTAACAGGGCTAAAGGGGACCTCGACTTAGCGGTGGCCCAGACCATGGTGAGGGGGGACAGTGAGCCGTTCGTTGTGGTCCTGAATACGGGGTCGCGGCCGGCCGTGATTACGCAGGGAACGGTGCTCGCTCACGCCGCGCCGCTGCCCGTCGAGGAACAGCTCGTTGCTCACGCCGATTCGCATGTCGATACGCATCCCCAAAGTGAGGAGGGGACGGAGTGGTTGGACTCGTTGTGTGCCGGGTCCAGTACCTTGTCCAGTGTGCAGAGGGGTGCATTGAGGGGCTTGCTGCTCGAGTTCGCTGACGTGTTTAGCAGGCACAAGTACGACATTGGCTGCACAGACCTGTTGCGCCACCACATAGAGACTGGGGATGCGGCCCCTATTCGACAGAATCCCTTCCGGCTCAGTCCAGCCGAGAAGGAGCATGTGCAGTCAGCAGTAAATGACATGTTGGCGGCCGACATCATTGCGCCCTCTTCCAGTCCGTGGGGTGCTCCTATCGTCTTGGTTAAAAAACAGGATGGATCCCTGCGGTTCTGTGTTGATTTCCGCCGCCTAAACAAAATATCAATGGCCGATGCGTATCCGCTCCCCAGGATGGATGAGTCGCTGGATGCCTTGGCAGGAGCACAGTTTTTTTCGACGCTCGATTTGCTTTCGGGATTTTGGCAATTGCCCCTCGATGACGAATCAAAACCTAAAACCGCTTTCCGGACACCGGGAGGCCTATTTGAGTTCAACCGATTGCCCATGGGTTTACATTCCGCTCCTGCCACGTTCCAGAGGCTCATGGAATTGGTTTTGTCAGGCCTTCAATGGGACACCTGTTTGATTTACCTCGACGATATCATCGTTTTCAGCCGAACTTTTGAGGAGCACCTCCAGCGACTGAGGGCAGTGTTTCTCAGGATGCGTTCCGCGAAGCTTAAATTTAAACCGGCTAAATGTTTTCTGCTTCGGGAATCGGTCAGGTATTTGGGCCATATCGTTAGCCGTTCGGGGATCTCGACGGACCCTGCTAAGACGGAATGCGTCGGCTCATGGCCAACACCGACCTCTGTTACTGAAGTCCGCAGCTTCATAGGATTTGCCTCCTATTACCGTCGTTTTGTCAAACAGTTTGCCACCATAGCCAGGCCCCTGCACGCCTTGACGGCTAAAGGGGTGCGGTTTCACTGGGGGCCGGAGGAGGAGGCCGCGTTCTGCTCCCTGCGTGACGCCTTGGTGCAGGCTCCCCCCTTGTGTTACCCCGATTTCACGCAACCGTTTGTGCTCGACACGGATGCCAGTAACACGGGTATCGGGGGAGTGCTCTCACAGGTGGTCGGGGGGGTCGAACGGGTGGTCGCCTACGGTAGCAGGGTTCTGTCCCCCGCGGAACAACGCTACTGTGTGACACGGCGTGAATTGCTGGCGATCGTGTTTTTTATACAGCAATTCAGACCGTATCTGTATGGCCGTCACTTTACGGTTCGCACGGACCATGCGGCTCTCCAATACGCTATGCGGGTGGCGCAGCCATCCGGCCAATTGTCCCGATGGTTGGAGGTCCTTCAGGACTACC
>WFAB01004019.1:0-10322 GCA_018977245.1 Lethenteron camtschaticum
TGATGGTGGTGATGGGGTGGTGGTGATGGGGGTGGTGATGGGGTGGTGATGGTGATGTGCGTGATGGGGGTGGTGATGGTGGAGATGGGGGGTGATGGTGATGGTGGTGATGGTGGTGATGGGTGATGGTGGTGGTGATGGGGGTGGTGTGATGGGTGGTGATGGGGGTGGTGATGGTGTGATGGTGGTGATGGTGATGGGGGGTGGTGATGGGGTGGATGGTTGGTGATGGTGATGGGGGTGGTGATGGGGTGGTGTGGTGGTGATGGGGGTGGTGATGGGGTGGTGATGGGGGTGGTGATGGGGTGGTGATGGTGGTGATGGTGATGGGGGTGGTGATGGGGGTGGTGATGGGGGTGATGGTGGTGATGGGGTGGTGTGGGGGTGGTGATGGGTGGTGATGGGGGGTGATGGGGTGGTGATGGGGGGGGGTGGTGATGGGGGTGGTGATGGGGGTGGTGATGGGGTGGTGATGGGGTGGTGATGGGGTGGTGATGGGGGTGGTGATGGGGTGGTGATGGGGGTGGTGATGGGGGGTGGGGGTGGTGATGGGGGGGGGTGTGATGGGGTGGTGATGGGGGTGGTGATGGGGTGGTGATGGGGTGGTGATGGGGTGGTGATGGGGTGGTGTGGGGTGGTGATGGGGGTGGTGGATGGGGTGGTGGGTGATGGGGGGGGTGATGGGGTGGTGATGGGTGGTGATGGGGGTGGTGATGGGGTGGTGATGGGGGTGGTGATGGGGGTGATGGGGTGGTGATGGGGGTGATGGGGGTGGTGATGGGGTGATGGGGGTGGTGATGGGGGTGGTGATGGGGTGGTGATGGGGTGGTGATGGTGGGGGGTGGTGGTGATGGGGGTGGTGATGGGGGTGGTGATGGGGTGGTGATGGGGGTGGTGATGGTGGTGATGGGGGTGGTGATGGTGGGGGGGGTGGTGATGGGGGTGGTGATGGGGGTGGTGATGGTGGTGATGGGGGTGGTGATGGTGGTGATGGGGGTGGTGATGGGGGTGATGGGGGTGGTGATGGGGGTGGTGATGGGGGTGATGGGGGTGGTGATGGGGGTGGTGATGGTGGTGATGGGGGTGGTGATGGGGGTGATGGGGGTGGTGATGGGGGTGGTGATGGGGGTGATGGGGGGGTGATGGGGGTGATGGGGTGGTGATGGGGGTGGTGATGGGGTGGTGATGGGGGTGGTGATGGGGGTGATGGGAGCGGTGATGGGGGCGGTGATGGGGCGGTGATGGGGGTGGTGATGGGGGTGGTGATGGGGGTGGTGGTGGGGGTGGTGGTGGGGGTGGTGGTGAGGGTGGTGATGGGGGTGGTGGTGATGGGGTGGTGATGGGGGTGGTGATGGGGTGGTGATGGGGGTGGTGATGGGGGTGGTGGTGGGGGCGGTGATGGTGGGGGGGGTGGTGATGGGGGTGGTGATGGGGGTGGTGATGGGGCGGTGATGGGGGCGGTGATGGTGGGGGGGTGGTGATGGGGGCGGTGATGGGGGTGGTGATGGGGGCGGTGATGGTGGGGGGGGTGGTGATGGGGGTGGTGATGGGGGTGATTGGGGTGGTGATGGGGTGGTGATGGGGGTGGTGATGGAGGCGGTGATGGGGCGGTGATGGTGGGGGGGGGGGTGGTGATGGGGGTGGTGATGGGGGTGGTGATGGGGGTGATGGGGGCGGTGATGGGGGTGGTGGTGGGGGTGGTGATGGGGTGGTGGTGGGGGTGGTGATGGGGTGGTGGTGGGGGTGGTGATGGGGCTGGTGATGGGGGCGGTGATGGGGGTGGTGATGGGGGCGGTGATGGGAGTGGTGATGATGGTGGTGATGGGGTGGTGATGGTGGTGATGGGGGTGGTGATGGGGTGGTGATGGGGTGGTGATGGTGGTGGTGGGGTGGTGATGGGGGTGATGGTGGTGATGGTGGTGATGGTGATGGTGGTGATGGTGATGGGGGTGATGGTGATGATGGTGATGGTGATGGGGGTGGTGATGGGGTGGTGATGGTGGTGATGGGGTGGTGATGGGGATGGTGATGGGGTGGTGATGGGGGCGGTGATGGGGATGGTGATGGGGGTGGTGATGGGGGGTGGTGGGGGGTGGTGGTGGGGTGGTGATGACAGTGATGGGGGTGATGGTGATGGGGGTGATGGGGTGATGGGGGTGATGGTGGTGATGGTGGTGATGGGGTGGTGATGGGGGTGGTGGTGGGGGTGGTGGTGGGGTGGTGATGGTGGTGATGGGGGTGATGGGGTGTGAGTGATGGGGTGATGGGGGTGGTGACAGTGATGGTGGTGATGGTGGTGGGGGTGATGGGGTGATGGGGGTGATGGTGATGGTGGTGATGGTGGTGATGGTGGTGATGGTGATGGGGGTGATGGTGATGGTGGTGATGGTGGTGATGGGGGGTGGTGATGGGGGGGTGGTGATGGGGGTGGTGGTGGGGGTGGTGATGACAGTGATGGGGGTGATGGGGTGATGGGGGTGATGATGGTGATGGTGGTGATGGTGATGATGGGGGTGATGGGGTGATGGGGGTGATGGGGTGATGGGGTGATGGTGGTGATGGGGGTGATGGTGATGGGGGTGATGGTGATGATGGGGGTGATGGTGATGGGGTGATGGGGTGATGGGGTGATGGGGTGATGGGGGTGATGGGGGTGATGGTGGTGATGGTGATGGGGGGTGATGGTGATGATGGGGGTGCCACTCACAGCCACTCGAGTCGTCGCAGGTCCCTGAAGACTCCGGCTCGTAGCGATGAGATCTGGTTCTCACTCAGGTACCTGCATTGTCACAGGGGTCACGGGCAGGGGTCACGGGCAGGGGTCACGGGCAGGGGTCACGGGCAGGGGTCACGGCAGGGGTCACGGGCAGAGGTCACGGCAGGGGTCACAGGCAGACGTCACGGGCAGAGGTCACGGCAGGGGTCACAGCAGAGGTCACGGGGTGTCACGGTAGAGGTCACGTTAGAGGTCACGGCAGAGGTCACAGCAGAGGTCACGGCAGGGGTCACACAGCAGAAGTCACGGGTGTCACGGCAGAGGTCACGGGCAGAGGTCACGGCAGGGGTCACCGCAGGGGTCACGGGCAGTGGAGGAGCCGAGTGGTTGGGTGAGTTGGTGAGTGAGCGGGTGAGAGGGTGAGCGGGTGAGCGGGTGAGCGGGTGAGAGGGTGAGCGGGTGAGTGAGCTGGTGAGTGAGTGGCTGATCCGGTTAGTGAGCAGGCGAGCTGGTGGGTGAGCAGGTGAGCGGATGGGTGAGTGGCCGAGTGGGTGAGTGGATAGGTGAGTGGGTGAGTGGGTGAGCGGGTGAGCGGGTGTGCGAGAGGGTGAGCGGGCGGGTGAGCGGGCGGGTGAGCGGGTGAGCTGGTGGGTGAGCGGGTGGGTGAGCGGGTGAGTGGCTGAGTGGCTGAGTGGGTGAGCTGGTGGGTGAGTGGGTGAGCTGGTGGGTGAGTGAGTGGGTGAGCTGGTGGGTGAGCTGGTCGTTGAGTGGGTGAGTGGGCGAGTGAGTGGGTGAGCAGGCGGGTGAGCGGGTGAGCGGGTGGTTGAGCGGGGGGGTGAGCTGGTGGGTGAGCTGGTGGGTGAGTGGGTGAGCGGGCGAGTGCGTGGGTGAGCGGGTAGTTGAGCGAGTGAGCTGATGGGTGAGCGAGCGGGTGAGCTGGTGGGTGAGCGGGCGAGCGGGTGAGTGGGTGAGTGGATGGATGAGTGAGTGGGTGAGCGGGTGAGCTGGTGGGTGAGCGGATGGGTGAGTGGGTGAGTGGGTGGGTGAGTGGGTGAGTAGGTGCGTGGTTTAGTGGGTGAGTAGGTGAGTGGGTGAGCGAGTGGGTGAGCGAGCGGGTGAGCGGGTGGGTGAGCGAGCGGGTGAGCGTCTGCTGCGAGCCTCAACAGGAACTTGAGGCTGTGGAGTCCCCGGAGTGAGTTGACGTCCACCTGGCGGATGGCGTTGTCCTGCAGGCACCTGTGGGCAGGGAGCGGTGGTGCAGCGGTTAGCGCACAACGCCCTCCGCAGCGAGCGGCCACGCAAGATAGGGGCACACCCAGTGGCAGCTGCCCCTGTGGGTACATGCGTGTGCCACACGTGCGCTGTACACTCACACAGAGACTCACAAACTCACACAGAGACTCACAGACTCACACAGAGACTCACAGACCCACGCAGAGACTCACAGACCCATGCAGAGACTCACAAACTCACGCAGAGACTCACAGACCCACGCAGAGACTCACAGACTCACACAGAAATTCACAGACTCACACAGAAACTCACAAACTCACGCAGAAACTCACAGACTCACACAGAGACTCACAAACTCACACAGAGACTCACAGACTCACACAGAGACTCACAGACCCACGCAGAGACTCACAGACTCACACATAAATTCACAGACTCACACAGAAACTCACAAACTCACACAGAAACTCACAGACTCACACAGAGACTCACAAACTCACACAGAGACTCACAGACTCACACAGAGACTCACAGACCCACGCAGAGACTCACAGACTCACACAGAAATTCACAGACTCACACAGAAACTCACAAACTCACACAGAAACTCACAGACTCACACAGAGACTCACAAACTCACACAGAGACTCACAGACTCACACAGAGACTCACAGACCCACGCAGAGACTCACAGACTCACACAGAAATTCACAGACTCACACAGAAACTCACAAACTCACACAGAAACTCACAGACTCACACAGAGACTCACAAACTCACACAGAAACTCACAGACCCACGCAGAGACTCACAGACCCATGCAGAGACTCACAGACTCACACAGAAACTCACAGACTCACACAGAAACTCACAAACTCACACAGAAACTCACAGACTCACACAGAGACTCACAGACCCACACAGAGACTCACAGACCCACACAGAAACTCACAGACCCACACAGAAACTCACAAACTCACACAGAAACTCACAGACTCACACAGAGACTCACAGACCCACACAGAGACTCACAGACCCACACAGAAACTCACAAACTCACACAGAAACTCACAAACTCACACATAATCTCACAGACTCACACAGAGGCTCACAGACTCACACAGAGACTCACAGACTCACACAGAGACTCACAGACCCACACAGAGGCTCACAGACTCACACAGACTCACACAGAGACTCACAGACTCACACAGAGACTCACAGACTCACACAGAAACTCACAGACTCACACAGAGACTCACAGACTCACGCAGAGACTCACAGACTCACACAGAGACACACAGACTCACACAGAGACACACAGACTCACACAGAGACTCACAGACTCACGCAGAGACTCACAGACTCACACAGAGACTCACAGACTCACACAGAGACACACAGACTCACACAGAGACTCACAGACTCACGCAGAGACTCACAGACTCACACAGAAACTCACAGATTCACACAGAAACTCACAGACCCACACAGAGGCTCACAGACTCACACAGACTCACACAGAGACTCACACAGAGACTCACAGACTCACACAGAGACTCACAGACTCACACAGAAACTCACAGACCCACACAGAGGCTCACAGACTCACACAGACTCACACAGAGACTCACACAGAGACTCACAGACTCACACAGAGGCTCACACAGAGATTCACAGACCCACACAGAGGCTCACAGACTCACACAGACTCACACAGACTCACACAGACTCACACAGAGACTCACAGACTCACACAGAGACTCACACAGAGACTCACAGACTCACACAGAGATTCACAGACTCACACAGAGATTCACAGACTCACACAGAGCCTCACAGACTCACACAGAGACTCACAGACCCACACAGAGGCTCACAGACTCACACAGAGACTCACACAGAGACTCACAGACTCACACAGAGACTCACAGACTCACACAGAGACTCACAGACTCACACAGAGACTCACAGACCCACACAGAGGCTCACAGACTCACACAGACTCACACAGACTCACACAGAGACTCACACAGAGACTCACAGACTCACACAGAGACTCACAGACTCACACAGAGCCTCACAGACTCACACAGAGACTCACAGACCCACGCATAGACTCACAGACCCATGCAGAGACTCACAGACTCACACAAAAACTCACAACTCACACAGAAACTCACAGACTCACACAGAGGCTCACAGACCCACACAGAGACTCACAGACCACACAGAGACTCACAGACTCACACAGACTCACACAGAGACTCACAGACTCACACAGAGACCCACACAGAGACTCACAGACCCACACAGAGACTCACAGACTCACACAGACTCACACAGAGACTCACAGACTCACACAGAGACTCACACAGAGACTCACAGACTCACACAGAGACTCACAGACTCACACAGAGACTCACACACAGAGACTCACACAGAGACTCACAGACTCACACAGAGACTCCACACAGAGACTCACACAGAGACTCACACAGAGACTCACAGACTCACACAGACTCACACAGACTCACACAGAGACTCACACACAGACTCACACAGAGACTCACACAGAGACTCACAGACTCACTCACAGAGACTCACACAGAGACTCACACACAGACTCACTCACAGACTCACACACAGACTCACACACAGACTCACAGACTCACACACAGACTCACAGACTCACACAGAGACTCTCACAGACTCACACAGACTCACACAGAGACTCACGCAGAGACTCACAGACTCACACAGAGACTCACACAGAGACTCACAGACTCACACAGAGACTCACACAGAGACTCACAGACTCACACAGAGACTCACACAGAGACTCACAGACTCACACAGAGACTCACACAGAGACTCACAGACTCACACAGACTCACACAGAGACTCACACACCAGACTCACAGACTCACACAGAGACTCACAGACTCACACAGAGACCTCACACACCACAGACTCACAGACTCACACATAGACTCACACAGAGACTCACAGACTCACACATAGACTCACACAGAGACTCACACACAGAGACTCACACATAGACTCACACAGAGACTCACAGACCCACACAGAGGCTCACAGACTCACACAGAGACTCACACAGAGACTCACAGACTCACACAGAGACTCACAGACTCACACAGAGACTCACAGACTCACACAGAGACTCACAGACCCACACAGAGGCTCACAAGACTCATACAGACTCACACAGACTCACACAGAGACTCACACAGAGACTCACAGACTCACACAGAGCCTCACAGACTCACACAGAGACTCACAGACCCACGCATAGACTCACAGACCCATGCAGAGACTCACAGACTCACACAAAAACTCACAAACTCACACAGAAACTCACAGACTCACACAGAGGCTCACAGACCCACACAGAGACTCACAGACCCACACAGAGACTCACAGACTCACACAGACTCACACAGAGACTCACAGACTCACACAGAGACCCACACAGAGACTCACAGACCCACACAGAGACTCACAGACTCACACAGACTCACACAGAGACTCACAGACTCACACAGAGACTCACACAGAGACTCACAGACTCACACAGAGACTCACAGACTCACACAGAGACTCACACACAGAGACTCACACAGAGACTCACAGACTCACACAGAGACTCACACAGAGACTCACACAGAGACTCACACAGAGACTCACAGACTCACTCACAGAGACTCACACAGAGACTCACACACAGACTCACTCACAGACTCACACAGAGACTCACACACAGACTCACACAGAGACTCACAGACTCACTCACAGAGACTCACACAGAGACTCACACACAGACTCACACAGACTCACACAGAGACTCACACACAGACTCACACCAGAGACTCACACAGAGACTCACAGACTCACTCACAGAGACTCACACAGAGACTCACACACAGACTCACTCACAGACTCACACAGAGACTCACACAGAGACTCACACACAGACTCACAGACTCACACACAGACTCACAGACTCACACAGAGACTCTCACAGACTCACACAGACTCACACAGAGACTCACGCAGAGACTCACAGACTCACACAGAGACTCACACAGAGACTCACAGACTCACACAGAGACTCACACAGAGACTCACAGACTCACACAGACTCACACAGAGACTCACACAGAGACTCACAGACTCACACAGAGACTCACACAGAGACTCACAGACTCACACAGAGACTCACACAGAGACTCACAGACTCACACAGACTCACACAGAGACTCACACACAGACTCACAGACTCACACAGAGACTCACAGACTCACACAGAGACTCACACACAGACTCACAGACTCACACAGAGACTCACACAGAGACTCACAGACTCACACATAGACTCACACAGAGACTCACACACAGAGACTCACACATAGACTCACACAGAGACTCACAGACTCACACAGACTCACACACAGACTCACACAGAGACTCACACACAGAGACTCACACATAGACTCACACAGAGACTCACAGACTCACACATAGACTCACACAGAGACTCACAGACTCACGCAGAGACTCACACAGAGACTCACAGACTCACACAGACTCACACAGAGACTCACACAGAGACTCACAGACTCACGCAGAGACTCACAGACTCACACAGAGACTCACACACAGACACAGAGACTCACACAGAGACTCACAGACTCACACAGAGACTCACACACAGACTCACAGACTCACACAGAGACTCACACACAGAGACTCACACAGAGACTCACACAGAGACTCACAGACTCACACAGAGACTCACACAGAGACTCACAGACTCACGCAGAGACTCACAGACTCACACAGAGACTCACACACAGACTCACAGACTCACACAGAGACTCACAGACTCACACAGAGACTCACACACAGACTCACAGACTCACACAGAGACTCACAGACTCACACAGAGACTCACACACAGACTCACAGACTCACACAGAGACTCACACACAGAGACTCACACAGAGACTCACACAGAGACTCACAGACTCACACAGAGACTCACACAGAGACTCACAGACTCACGCAGAGACTCACAGACTCACACAGAGACTCACACAGACTCACAGACTCACGCAGAGACTCACACACAGACACAGAGACTCACACAGAGACTCACACACAGACTCACAGACTCACACAGAGACTCACACAGAGACTCACAGACTCACGCAGAGACTCACAGACTCACACAGAGACTCACACACAGACACAGAGACTCACACAGAGACTCACACACAGACTCACACAGAGACTCACACAGAAACTCACACAGAGACTCACACAGAGACTCACACAGAGACTCACACAGAGACTCACAGACTCACACAAAGACTCACACAGACTCACACAGACTCACACAGACTCACACAGAGACTCACACAGAGACTCACAGACTCACACAGACTCACACAGAGACTCACACAGAGACTCACACAGAGACTCACACAGAGACTCACACACAGACTCACACAGAGACTCACACAGACTCACACAGACTCACTCACAGACTCACACAGAGACTCCACAGACTCACACAGAGACTCACACAGAAACTCACAGACCCACACAGAGGCTCACAGACTCACACCAGACTCACACAGAGACTCAACAGACTCCACACAGAAACTCACAGACTCACGCAGAGACTCACACACAGAGACTCACACAGAGACTCACACAGAGACTCACACACAGAGACTCACACAGAGACTCACACACAGACTCACACAGAGACTCACACAGAGACTCACAGACTCACACAGAGACTCACACAGAGACTCACACAGAGACTCACAGACTCACAGAGACTCACACAGACTCACACCTGACACAGACTCACACAGAGACTCACAGACTCACTCACAGACTCACACAGAGACTCACACAGAGACTCACCGACTCACACAGAGACTCACACACAGACTCACAGACTCACACAGAGACTCACACAGACTCACACAGACTCACACAGACTCACACAGACTGACACAGACTCACACAGAGACTCACAGACTCACTCACAGACTCACACAGAGACTCACACAGAGACTCCCGACTCACACAGAGACTCACACACAGACTCACAGACTCACACAGAGACTCACAGACCCACACAGAAACTCACACACAGACTCACAGACTCACACAGAGACTCACACAGCAGACTCACAGACCCACAAGAGACTGACAGACTCACACAGAGACTCACACACAGACTCACAGACTCACACAGAGACTCACACACAGACTCACAGACTCACACAGAGACTCACACACAGACTCACAGACTCACACAGAGACTCACAGA
>WFAB01004020.1:0-10284 GCA_018977245.1 Lethenteron camtschaticum
TTTAGACAAATTGTGTGTAGAACGAATAACATTGTACCTTAAGTGTTTGATCTTTGATTAAGAAAAACATTAAATTAAGCGCGTAGTAATCATATAATAGGAGATCATTAATGAGCTAAATCTTAACATTAACAAGGCGTTAACAATAACGTAGCGAATAATAACTTTAAATTAGTCGCTTATGTTGAATTTTAATTCAACTCATCGATAAGATATGATCAAAATTACACTTACAATACTCTTAGGTTTTTTTAAAATTTGTTTTATTTTTTAATTTATTTTACTTTTATTAATTAAAAATTTTACCTACGTGACTTTACCGAAAAAACGTAAGAGTATGAATCCTTGCAGTCAGTCTAGAATTACACTTACAATGATACGATTAACATTTATAACGTAAAATAACTCAACTTAATAAGCAAAGTGTTACTGTCATTATCAAAAATATTCATATAGTTACTATACACACGTACAATAGGAACCACTCTATCACACAATTATATATTTGATGAAAGAAAACTCGAATATTAACTTAAGTAGTTTAAATAAAACAAAACACGACTTATTAATTAATTATAAATACTACAATGTAATCACAATAGCGTGGTGCACAGAAACTCACTGAGGTAAATTTCACACAATTAAGATTCTTTGACGAAATAATAACTCGACAAACAAACTTAAGCAAAGACGAAAGTTTCGACTGTCAAACCAAACTAGCGACAAAAATCTAAATTCTCCTCGTAACAATAACAACAATAACAGCTTAAGCGTATTTAACATGCGCGGGGTACATCAAAGAAAACCCTCACACACAAAAAAAACTAAACGCATTTAAAAATACATTTTTACCCGAATCTCAAGAAAAAAATACGAAACAATTATTAGCAAATCATCGATCAAGTCACACAAACTAATCGAAAGCTTGTGCGCGAACTAACAAAACTAAAATGTGTTGTTTAAATGTTGCGCGCCAAATTATTTTTTCTCTCGTTGCCTGAGTGAGGATCAGGCTCGGGCCTAGCTCGTCAGGCTTCAAAACCCTCCCTCACAATAGGCCACGCCAACTTAGCAGCAGATTTTGGAACATAATCCTTTATTCTTATCCTTTCCTAACACTTATAACAATCGTAACGAACGTTTACTTTGTCGTTATCGTCGGTGGTGAGGTTATAGAGTGGCGGTGATTGTGTCGGTTGTTGTTTACGCGCGCTAGGCCTCAAAACAAGATTCATTAACGTGGACAGATTGTTTATTTTTTGTTATTATTGTAGTTATAACATTAACTTGGACGTTACATTTCGCATTTCAATGCACGAGGTTTCAAAGACGACTTATCCCCCGAGCTCTATCGCTAACTTTGCTATCGTTTCAAATCTGTACATTTGGCGGGCGAGCGAGCGAATCGATTATATTCAAAGAGTAAGGGCGCTTATAAATGTTTAAATTATCGTCTTCGTCATCTATTCATCTTCTTCTCAAGCGGCGCAAACGTTCAACATTAATGAGCAACTCCACCCCCAGTATCTACTAATTTTACAACAACAATATAAGACCATCGTCAACCTCTGTGTAGCCTCACACGTGTTTTGTTTTTTATGACAAAGTGCGTTGTTTGCGAGCGCCTATTAAGGCCGGCAGCTCTGTGTGGGGTGCAAGGGTTAAAAACGCGGCCGCCTTTGTCTCTCCAGTCGTGGACAAGTGTCAGTCAGCGTTTTATCTACCACAACAAAGTTGATAACCCATCAAGTTTGATAAACGTCGTTCGAATTGAGAGATAAATCTTCTTGGTTCTTTCGGTAAAGTCATCACGTAGAAGGGAAGTAATAATACAATAATAAAAATAAAAGATAAAAAAAATAATTCTCACGACGTTTCGGCCACAACGCAAGCAGCCGTCCTACGTGGTGACTTTACCGAAAGAACCAAGAAGATGAATCCCTGCAGTCACGAAAGCTTTAAATCGAAAGAGAGAAATGTTGCATCGTTCAAACACAAGACAGCCAAACTAGCAAAAGGGGGAAACGTCGTGCGAAATCAACATTGTAAATGCTGTGGATTTGCTCTTCAAGCACACCCCTTGTGCTGTATATTACACTACACTATACACACTACACTATACACTACACTATAATACACTATACACTACCCTACTATACACTACACTACTATACCCTACACTATACACTACTCCCTACTATACACTACACTATGACACTATACACTACCCTACAAACTACATTACTATATACACTACCCTACTATACCATACTATATACACTACACTATACACTACCCTACTATACCCTACACTATACACTACCCTACTATACACTACACTACTATACCCTACACTATACACTACTCCCTACTATACACTACACTATGACACTATACACTACCCTACAAACTACATTACTATATACACTACCCTACTATACCATACTATATACACTACACTATACACTACCCTATACACTACCCTACTATACCCTACACTATACACTACCCTACTATACACTACACTATACACTACCCTACTATACACTACACTATACACTACCCTACTATACAATACCATATACACTACCCGACTATACAATACACTATACATTTTTTTTAAATGTTGCATTGGATTTGCTCTCCAACACACCGGTGTGCTGTATTAGTATGTTACACTACACTACACACTACACCACACTCTACACTACACTCTACTATTATACACTACACTACACTATAATACACTACACTCTACTATACACTACACTACACACTACTATACACTACACTACACACTACACTCTACTATTATACACTACACTCTACTATACACTACACACTACTATACACTACACTCTACTATACACTACACACTACTATACACTACACACTACTATACACTACACACTACTATACACTACACACTACTATACACTACACTCTACTATACACTACACTCTACTATACACTACACTACACACTACTATACACTACACTACACTCTACTATTATACACTACACTCTACTATACACTACACACTACTATACACTACACACTACTATACACTACACACTACTATACACTACACTCTACTATACACTACACTACACACTACTATACACTACACTCTACTATATACTACACTCTACTATACACTACACTATACACTATTATACACTACACTCTACTATACACTACACACTACACCGGGTCTTGTATTTGCTGCACCGGTAACGAATTGGCCAAGTTCTATTAACGCGACAAACCCTGTCACTCATGTTGCCGTGTCGGGTGGTGGCGGGGTTTAACGACACAACGTTTACATATTTATGCGACGATCTAAACCAGAAAATAAATAAAAACCCTCTGTTGTTACTCATTTGAGGCTGAGTCGACCTAAAAGGGAGGGGATCCCGAGGGGTGCCCAGGGTTAAGATCATTCGTTGCTGTCGCTGATTGATGTGGTGGTGATGATGGTGATGATGATGGTGGTGATGGTGGTGGTGATGATGGTGGTGATGATGATGGTGGTGATGATGATGATAACGACGGTGGTGATGATGATGATGGTGGCGGTGGTGATGGTGGTGGTGATGATGACGGTGGTAATGATGATGATGGTGGTGATGATGATGATGGTGGTGATGATGATGATGATGACGGTGGTAATGATGATGATGATGGTGATGATGATGATGGTGGTGGTGATGATGATGATGATGGTGGTGATGATGATGATGGTGGTGATGATGGTGATTTACCTTTGCAGGGAGTTTGTAGCAGCGCGGTGCTGAGCTAGGCAGCACAACAACCACCACCACAACCACCACCACAACAACAACCACAACAACAACCATCACCACAACCACCACAACCATCACCAGCAGCATCACCACAGCAGTGCTGAGCTCCCCACTCACCATACAATCATTCACCATCACTAACAATCACCACCACCATCATAATCTCTACCAATAATTACCATCATCACCACTACCATCACCACCACTACCATCACCACCACTACCTGATCTACCATCATCACCATCACTACCGTAATCTCCATAACCACTACCATCACCACCATAGTCTCCATCACCATCACTACCATCATCACCACGACCACCACCATCACTACCATCACCACCATCACCATGACCACCACCATCACTACCATCATCACCACGACCACCACCATCACTACCATCACCATGACCACCACCATCACCACGACCACCACTATCACTACCATCACCACCACGACCACGACCATCACTACCATCACCATGACCACCACCATCACCACGACCACCACTATCACTACCATCATCACCACGACCACCACCATCACTACCATCACCACCATCACCATGACCACCACCATCACTACCATCACCATGACCACCACCATCACTACCATCACCATGACCACCACCATCACCACGACCACCACTATCACTACCATCATCACCACGACCACCACCATCACTACCATCACCATGACCACCACCATCACTACCATCACCATGACCACCACCATCACTACCATCACCACCACGACCACGACCATCACTACCATCATCACCACGACCACCACCATCACTACCATCATCACCATCACTATGACCACCACCATCACTACCATTCATAATATCAATCACCACCACCACCACCACAACAATAACTACAACAACCAAAGCCACACACTAACGGGGCGATGTTTGGTTTGATGTTCCATTGACTCCCAATGTCTCCCACACGCCACTTGCATCTTGCCCCGCCGTCTCTCTCTGCGATGGACGTTGTATCTATCGGTGGTATTCAATGGTGAATCTTTATTCCATCACGTTACTTAGGTGGCGTTGTTAGCAAAGGCTTGCCGGGGGGCGAGGGGGGGTGGGTTAAAATGTTAGAACACGTGGTTTTATTATAGCAAGACGCTCACATACTACACTCACTCTCACTCTAACCACCACCCTCCTCTCTCCTTGCTGGGATACATCCACCACGAACCACTCATCCACCCACCACCCCAATCACCACCCATCATCCACCCATCATCCCACCCATCATCCCACCCAACATCACCCAACCACCATCACCCAACACCACCATCACCCACCCAACATCACCCACCATCACCCAACATCACCCAACCACAATCACCCAACATCACCCAACCACCATCACCCAACACCACCATCACCCACCCAACATCACCCACCATCACCCAACATCACCCAACCACCATCACCCAACATCACCCAACCACCATCACCCAACACCACCATCACCCACCCAACATCACCCACCATCACCCAACATCACCCAACCACAATCACCCAACATCACCCAACCACCATCACCCAACACCACCATCACCCACCCAACATCACCCACCATCACCCAACATCACCCAACCACCATCAAACTTTTGCATGGCGATTGAGAGGAGAGAGACACAGAGAGAGAGGCAGATACCTCAGCAGCAACAGCATGGCTCGCGAATGAATAAGTCTTGCACAAACAATTCTAATTATTATTATTAAGCAATTACCTCCGTGCAGCCGAGAGGTAACAACCACATACAGACACACGCAGAGAGACACACAGAGAGACACAGGCAGACTCAGAGAGACAGAGAGGCACACACAGACTCAGAGAGACACAGACTCAGAGAGAGACACACACAGACTCAGAGAGAGACACACAGACTCAGAGAGAGACACACAGACTCAGAGAGAGACACACAGAGACTCAGAGAGAGACACACAGACTCAGAGAGACACAGACTCAGAGAGAGACACACACAGACTCAGAGAGAGACACACAGACTCAGAGAGAGACACACAGACTCAGAGAGACACACAGAGACACACACAGAGACACTCAGAGAGAGATACATACAGACTCAGAGAGAGACACATACAGACTCAGAGAGAGACACAGACACACTCAGAGACACACAGACTCAGAGAGACACAGACGCAGAAACACATACAGACTCAGAGACACACAGAGACACACTCAGAGAGACACACAGACAGAGGCACACACACAGAGACACACAGACTCAGAGAGACACAGAGACACACTCAGAGAGACACACAGACAGAGGCACACACACAGAGACACACAGACTCAGAGAGACACACAGAGACACACTCAGAGAGACACACAGACAGAGGCACACACACAGAGACACACAGACTCAGAGAGACACACAGAGACACACTCAGAGAGACACACAGACAGAGGCACACACACAGAGACACACAGACTCAGAGAGAGACACAGAGACACACACAGAGACACACAGACTCAGAGAGAGACACAGAGACACACTCAGAGAGACACACAGACAGAGGCACACACACAGAGACACACAGACTCAGAGAGAGACACAGAGACACACACAGAGACACACAGACTCAGAGAGACACAGAGACACACAGACTCAGAGAGACACAGACACAGAGACACACACAGACTCAGAGACACACACAGACTCAGAGACACACACACAGAGACACACAGACTCAGAGAGACACAGACGCAGAGACACACACAGACTCAGAGACACACACAGACTCAGAGACACACACACAGAGACACACAGACTCAGAGAGACACAGACGCAGAGACACACACAGACTCAGAGACACACACAGACTCAGAGACACACACACAGAGACACACAGACTCAGAGAGACACAGACGCAGAGACACACAGACAGAGAGACACACAGACTCAGAGACACACACAGACTCAGAGACACACACACAGAGACACACAGACTCAGAGAGACACAGACGCAGAGACACACAGACAGAGAGACACACAGACTCAGAGACACACAGAGAGACACACACAGAGTACTCACTTGGTACAAATAGCTACTCCAATTAGACTCCATGTTGTCTGCTGTGGTGGTGGTTGTGGTGGTGGTTGTTGTAGATTCTCTCCTCCCGCCACCACACGGGAGATGATTTCTTCTCTTCTCTCTCTTCACCGCCGCTGGTCAAATCGAGATTTTCGCGCTAAGAGTTAAACGCAATGGAGGAGGGGGCTGAGGGTGGATGGTGGTGGTGGTGGTGTGAGGGGAGAGGAGAGGGTGGTTTGAGGGGGATGGAGGGGAGAGAGAGGAGGGTGGTGGTTGTGTGAGGGGGATGGTGGATAGGGGAGGGTTGGTGTTGGTGGTGATGGAGGGGAGAGGGTGGTGGTTTGAGGGGATGGTGGGTAGGGGAGGGTTGGTGATGGAGGGGAGAGAGGAGGGTGGTGGTTTTGGTGGTGTGAGAGGAGAGGGTGGTGGTGGTGTGAGGGGGATGGTGGATAGGGGAGGGTTGGTGGTGGTGATGGAGGGGAGAGAGGGGAGGTAGTGGATGGTGGGTAGGGGAGGGTTGGTGTTGGTAGGGGAGGGTTGGTGGTGATGGAGGGGAGAGAGAGGAGGGTGGTGGTGGTGTGAGGGGGATGGTGGATAGGGGAGGGTTGGTGTTGGTGGTGATGGAGGGGAGAGAGAGGAGGGTGGTGGTGGTGTGAGGGGGATGGTGGATAGGGGAGGGTTGGTGTTGGTGGTGATGGAGGGGAGAGAGAGGAGGGTGGTGGTTGTGTGAGGGGATGGTGGATAGGGGAGGGTTGGTGTTGGTGGTGATGGAGGGAGGGTTGGTGTTGGTGGTGATGGAGGGAGGGTTGGTGTTGGTGATGGAGGGGAGAGAGAGGAGGGTGGTGGTTGTGTGAGGGGAGAGGAGAGGGTCGTGGTGGTGTGAGGGGGATTGGTGGATAGGGGAGGGTTGGTGTTGGTAGGGGAGGGTTGGTGATGGAGGGGAGGGTTGGTGTTGGTGATGGAGGGGAGGGTTGGTGTTGGTGATGGAGGGGAGGGTTGGTGTTGGTGATGGAGGGGAGAGAGGGGAGGTAGGGGATGGTGGATAGGGGAGGGTTGGTGTTGGTAGGGGAGGGTTGGTGGTGATGGAGGGGAGAGAGAGGAGGGTGGTGGTGGTGTGAGGGGGATGGTGGATATGGGAGGGTTGGTGTTGGTGGTGATGGAGGGGAGAGAGGGGAGGTAGTGGATGGTGGATAGGGGAGGGTTGGTGTTTGAGGGGAGAGAGGAGGGTGGTGGTTTTGGTTGTGAGGGGAGAGGAGAGGGTGGTGGTGGTTGTGTGAGGGGGATGGTGGATAGGGGAGGGTTGGTGTTGGTAGGGGAGGGTTGGTGGTGATGGAGGGGAGAGAGAGGAGGGTGGTGGTGGTGTGAGGGGGATGGTGGATAGGGGAGGGTTGGTGTTGGTGATGGAGGGGAGAGGGTGGTGGTTTGAGGGGGATGGTGGGTAGGGGAGGGTTGGTGTTGGTGGTGATGGAGGGGAGAGAGAGGAGGGTGGATAGGGGAGTGTTGGTGATGGAGGGGAGGGTTGGTGGTGGTGGAGGGGAGAGGGTGGTGGTGGTTGTGAGGGGGATGGTGGATAGGGGAGGGTTGGTGTTGGTGATGGAGGGGAGAGAGGGGAGGTAGTGGATGGTGGATAGGGGAGGGTGGTGGTTTTGGTGGTGTGAGGGGAGAGAGAAGGGTGGTGGTGGTTTGAGGGGGTTGGTGGTGGTGATGGAGAGAGGGTGGATAGGGGAGGGTGGTGGTTTTGGTTGTGAGGGGGATGGTGGATAGGGGAGGGTGGTGGTTTTGGTGGTGTGAGGGGAGAGAGAAGGGTGGTGGTGGTTTGAGGGGGGTTGGTGGTGGTGATGGAGAGAGGGTGGATAGGGGAGGGTGGTGGTTTTGGTTGTGAGGGGGATGGTGGATAGGGGAGGGTTGGTGGTGGTGATGGAGGGGAGAGAGGGGAGGTAGTGGATGGTGGGTAGGGGAGGGTTGTTGTTGTTGTTGTTGGTGGTGATGGAGGGGAGGTAGTGGATGGTGGGTAGGGGAGGGTTGTTGGTGTGAGGTAGTGGATGGTGGGTAGGGGAGGGTTGTTGTTGGTGTTGGTGATGGAGGGGAGGTAGTGGATGGTGGGTAGGGGAGGGTTGTTGTTGTTGGTGATGGAGGGGAGGTAGTGGATGGTGGGTAGGGGAGGGTTGGTGTTGTTGTTGGTGGTGATGGAGGGGAGGTAGTGGATGGTGGGTAGGGGAGGGTGGTTGTTGTTGTTGTTGGTATGGACGCGAGGGAGGTGTTGGTGGTGATGGGAGAAGAACGCGAAAGAGAGAGGGGGATAGGGGGAGGTGGTAGTGGTGGTGGTAATGGAGGGGAGAGAGGGAGAGGAGGAGGAGGAGCTTGGCCCTCGTGTGTGAGGGAGATGGAGGGGAGGGAGTGAGTGAGTGAGGGAGGTTTAATGGAGGGGAGGGAGTGAGTTTCTTGGTGGTGGAATCGTGTGAGGGGATCGTGTGAGGGGAGGTGAGTGCAGCGATAGAGACACGGTGTGTGTAGCGGTAAAACAAAACAAACAAACAAAACAAAAATGACTTCGTATGACCGACGATTGCGGCCTACCACGAAAAGGCTGAACAACAACAACAACAACGAAAACGAAAACGACGACGACGAAAATTCGCGCGCGAAAATTTGCCTCGCCTCAGGACGAGGGTCGAACGACAATCGTCACTCTCCTTCACTCTCCTCTCCACCTCAGTGTTCGAATAAAAATCACGAAAAAATGTGTGTTGGGGGGTGGTGGTGGTTGTTGTTGTTGTGTGTGTTGTTTGTGTTGTTGTTGTTTACCCCTCAAAGCAACGACTAGCACTACGGTTACCCCCTTCCTCCTCCTCCCCGTCCGCCATCTTACGGAGCCCCCCCACTCGCTCACCCCTCCCCCCTCGCACCCCCCGAACCCCTCCCCTCCACCACAAGCCCTCCCCCCACCCCCAGACCCTCCCTAAGCCCTCCCCTCGCACCCCAAACCCTCCCTCCACCACAAGCCCTCCCCTGCCTCCAAACCCCTCCCCCCACCCCCAGACCCCTCCCTAAGCCCTCCCCCTGCCTCCAAACCCCTCCCCCTCGCACCCCCAACCCCTCCCCCTCCACCATAAGCCCCTCCCCTGTCCTCAAACCCCTCCCTAAGCTCCTCCCCCTGCCCCAAACCCTCCCCCCACCCCCAGACCCTCCCTAAGCTCCTCCACTGCCCCAAACCCCTCACCCCAGACCCCTCCCTAAGCTCCTCCCACTGCCCCCAAACCCCTCCCCCCACCCCCAGACCCCTCCTAAGCTCCTCCCACTGCCCCAAACCCTCACCCAGACCCCTCCTAAGCCCTCCCCTGCCTCCAAACCCTCACCCCAGCCCCTCCTAGCCCCACCCCCTCCAGACCTAAGCTC
>WFAB01004021.1:0-10275 GCA_018977245.1 Lethenteron camtschaticum
AGACCCACAGACTCACACAGAGACCCCACAGACTCACTCACACAGAGACCCACAGACTCACTCACACAGAGACCCACAGACTCACTCACACAGAGACCCACAGACTCACACAGAGACCCACAGACTCACTCACACAGAGACCCACAGACTCACTCACACAGAGACCCACAGACTCACTCACACAGAGACCCACACACTCACTCACACAGAGACCCACAGACTCACTCACACAGAGACCCACAGACTCACTCACACAAGACCCACACACTCACTCACACAGAGACCCACAGACTCACTCACACAGAGACCCACAGACTCACTCACACAGAGAGCCACAGACTCACCACACAGAGACCCACAGACTCACTCACACAGAGACACACTCACACAGAGACCCACAGACTCACTCACACAGAGACCCACAGACTCACTCACACAGAGACCCACAGACTCACTCACACAGAGACCCACAGACTCACTCACACAGAGACCCACAGACTCACTCACACAGAGACCCACAGACTCACTCACACAGAGACCCACAGACTCACTCAAACAGAGACTCACTCACACAGACACCCACAGATTCTGTGGGTCTCTGACTCGCTGCTCATAGACGCCACGGTATACCAGCCTGCTTGCGACGTTAGTGTAGCATGTAGTGTAGCATGTAGTGTGTAGTGTAGCGTGTAGTGTAGCATGTAGCATAGCGTGTAGTCTGTAGTGTTGCGTGTGATGTTATCTTTATAGTTGTGAGGTCAGGCGTGTCGGAGTGTGTCTGTGTGTCTGTGTGTGTGTCTCTGTGTGTGTGTCTCTGTGTGTGTGTGTATCTGTGTGTGTTTGTGTGTGTATTTGTGTGTGTGTGTCTGTGTGTGTGTCGGTGTGTGTCTGTGTGTGTGTCTCTCGGTGTGTTTGTGTGTGTCTCTGTGTCTGTGTCTGTCTGTGTGTGTGTCTGTGTGTGTGTCTCGGTGTGTGTATCTCGGTGTGTTTGTGTGAGTTTCTGTGTGTGTGTCTGTGTGTGTGTGTCTGTGTGTCTGTGTGTGTGTCTGTGTGTCTCTGTGTGTGTATCTCTGTCTGTGTGTGTGTGTGTCTGTGTGTCTGTGTGTGCGTGTGTCTATGTGTGTATCTCTGTGTGTGTATCTCTGTCTGTGTGTCTGTGTGTGTGTGTCTGTGTGTGTGTGTGTCTGTGTGTGTCTCTGTGTGTGTATCTCTGTGTGTGTGTGTCTGTGCGTGTCTCTGTGTGTGTGTCTGTGTGTGTCTCTGTGTCTGTGTGTGTCTCTGTGTGTCTCTGTGTCTGTGTGTGTCTCTGTGTGTGTGTGTGTCTGTGTGTGTCTGTGTGTGTCTGTGTGTCTCTGTGTGTGTGTCTGTGTGTGTGCGTATCTGTGTGTGTGTGTGTGTCTGTGTGTGTGTGTCTGTGTGTGTGTCTGTGTGTGTGTGTGTGTCTGTGTGTCTCTGTGTGTGTGTCTGTGTGTGTATCTGTGTGTGTGTGTGTCTGTGCGTGTCTCTGTGTGTGTGTCTGTGTGTGTCTCTGTGTCTGTGTGTGTCTCTGTGTGTCTCTGTGTCTGTGTGTGTCTCTGTGTCTGTGTGTGTCTCTGTGTGTGTCTCTGTGTCTGTGTGTGTCTCTGTGTCTGTGTGTGTCCAGTCTGTTGGAGGCTGGAGGATCTTTGTGTGTGAGCGATGGTTTAAATTTTCAAGATTTCGGCACAAACGGACACACACACACACACGCCTTCACACACACACACACACATGTGTGTACGCGTGTGTGTGTGTGCACGTGTGTGTGTGTGTACACGTGTACACACACACACACGCCTTCATACACACACACACACGTGTGTGTGTGTGTGTATGTGTGTGTACGCGTGTGTGTGTGTACACGTGTGTGTGTGTGTACACGTGTGTGTGTGTGTACACGTGTGTGTGTGTGTACACGTGTACACTCACACACACGCCTTCATACACACACACACACACGTGTACACACACACACACGTGTAGACACGTGGCTATGCAACTGCACTGCCCCGCTCTGTTATAACCCGTTGGAACGCGCAGTGTGGATTTGTATTTGTAATAAAATAATTTGACTCGATATTGAAATGACACTGGGGTTGTGGTGGTGGTTGTTGTTGTTCTTGTGGTGGTGGTGATGGTGGTTGTGGTGATGGTAGTGGTGGTAATGATGGTAGTGGTTGTGGTGGTAATGATGGTAGTGGTTGTGGTGGTAATGGTGGTAATGATGGTAGTGGTGGTGGTTGTGGTGGTGATGGTCGTGGTGGTGGTAGTAGTGGTGGTTGTGGTGGTGGTAGTGGTGGTGGTTGTGGTGGTTGTGGTGGTGATGGTCGTGGTGGTGGTAGTAGTGGTGGTTGTGGTGGTTGTGGTGGTGATGGTCGTGGTGGTGGTAGTAGTGGTGGTTGTGGTGGTGGTAGTGGTGGCAATGATGGTAGTGGTGGTGGTTGTGGTGGTGATGGTCGTGGTGGTGGTAGTAGTGGTGGTCGTGGTGGTGGTAGTGGTGGTAATGATGGTAGTGGTGGTGGTTGTGGTGGTGATGGTCGTGGTGGTGGTAGTAGTGGTGGTCGTGGTGGTGGTAGTGGTGGTAATGATGGTAGTGGTTGTGGTGGTAATGGTGGTAATGATGGTAGTGGTTGTGGTGGTAATGGTGGTAATGATGGTAGTGGTGGTGGTTGTGGTTGTGGTGGTGGTAGTAGTGGTGGTTGTGGTGGTGGTAGTAGTGGTGGTTGTGGTGGTGGTAGTGGTGGCAATGATGGTAGTGGTGGTGGTTGTGGTGGTGATGGTCGTGGTGGTGGTAGTAGTGGTGGTTGTGGTGATGATGGTGGTAGTGGTGGTTGTGGTGGTAGTGGTGGCAATGATGGTAGTGGTAATGGTGGTTGTCGTGGTGGTGTTGGTGGTGGTAGTGGTGGCAATGATGGTAGTGGTGGTGGTAGTGGTGGCAATGATGATGGTAGTGGTGGTTGTGGTGATGATGGTAGTGTTTGCTGTTGTGTTCATGCTGCTGCTGATTATCTTGAACGGCTCCCCCCTCTCGATGCGGTACTCGATGACAAGAATCGATCCCAGATCTCCGTGATTTGACCTTCATCCTCACCACATTATCTCAATCGCGTCGGTGAAACTTTTCATTAATCGACTGGCAATTTTTCGACGTAAAGCTTCTTTTCGTGACTGCTGCAGCAGGGATTCATCTTCTTGGTTCTTTCGGTAAAGTCGTCACGTAGAAGGGAAATAAAAAATAATGAAAATAAAACATAATACAATACAATTCTCACAAAGGGAAATAATAAAATAATAAACATAAAACATTGATTACAATTTTCACAAAGGGAAATAATAAAATATTAAAAATAAAACAATAAAATATTAAAATAAAACATAATAAATAATAAAAATAAAACATAATAAAATAATTAAAATAAAACATAATACAATAATAAAAATAAAACATAATAAAATTATAAAAATAAAACATAATAAAATAATAAAAATAAAACATAATAAAATAATTAAAATAAAACATAATAAAATAATTAAAATAAACATAATAAAATTATAAAAATAAAACGTAAAATAATTAAAATTCAACATAATAAAATAATTAAAATAAAACATAATAAAATACAATTCTCACGACGTTTCGGCCACAACGCAAGCAGCCGTCCTCAGGTGAAGAACAGCGTCTGTCGGAAAGACAGCGTCTGAATGAAACACCACCAGGCTTGGCAGCGAATATTTAAGCTGCTGGGTTGGAGGGGGAAGGGCGCCTTGACAAAGAAATTTGCATATCAAGAGGAATTTAGCATATTTATGACTTTGAAACCCCCCCCCCAGCTCCTACGCATTCCACAAGTCGTGACTAATCCCATATCTGCATTTCCCATAAATATGCTAAATTCCTCTTGATATGCAAATTCCTTTGTCAAGGCGCCCTTCTCCCTCCAACCCAGCAGCTTAAATAGACGCTGCCAAGCCACAGACTCACCACACAGATACCCACAGACTCACACAGAGACCCACAGATTCACACACAGAGACCCATAGACTCACTCACACAGAGACCCACAGACTCACTCACACAGAGACCCACAGACTCACTCACACAGAGACCCACAGACTCACTCACACAGAGACCCACAGACTCACTCACACAGAGACCCACAGACTCACTCACACAGAGACCCACAGACTCACTCACACAGAGACCCAAAGACTCACACAGAGACCCACACTCACTCACAGAGACCCACAGACTCACTCACACAGAGACCCACAGACTCACACACACAGAGACCCACAGACTCACTCACACAGAGACTCACTCACACAGAGACCCACAGACTCACTCACACAGAGACTCACTCACACAGAGACCCACAGACTCACTCACACAGAGACCCACAGACTCACCACACAGAGACCCACAGACTCACTCACACAGAGACCCACAGACTCACCACACAGAGACCCACTCACACAGAGACCCACGGACTCACTCACACAGAGACCCACAGACTCACTCACACAGAGACTCACAGACTCACTCACACAGAGACCCACAGACTCACTAACACAGAGACCCACAGACTCACTCAAACAGAGACCCACAGACTCACTCACACAGAGACCCACAGACTCACTCACACAGAGACCCACAGACTCACTCACACAGAGACCCACAGACTCACTCACACAGAGACCCAAAGACTCACACAGAGACCCACACTCACTCACAGAGACCCACAGACTCACTCACACAGAGACCCACAGACTCACACACACAGAGACCCACAGACTCACTCACACAGAGACTCACTCACACAGAGACCCACAGACTCACTCACACAGAGACTCACTCACACAGAGACCCACAGACTCACTCACACAGAGACCCACAGACTCACCACACAGAGACCCACAGACTCACTCACACAGAGACCCACAGACTCACCACACAGAGACCCACTCACACAGAGACCCACGGACTCACTCACACAGAGACCCACAGACTCACTCACACAGAGACTCACAGACTCACTCACACAGAGACCCACAGACTCACTCACACAGAGACCCACAGACTCACTCACACAGAGATCCACAGACTCACTCACACAGAGACCCACAGACTCACTCACACAGAGACCCACAGACTCACTCACACAGAGACCCACAGATTCACACACACAGACCCACAGACTCACTCACACAGAGACCCACAGACTCACTCACACAGAGACCCACAGACTCACTCACACAGAGACCCACAGACTCACTCACACAGAGACCCACAGACTCACTCACACAGAGACCCACAGACTCACTCACACAGAGACCCACAGACTCACTCACACAGAGACCCACAGACTCACTCACACAGAGACCCACAGACTCACTCACACAGAGACCCACAGACTCACACAGAGACCCACAGACTCACTCACACAGAGACCCACAGACTCACTCACACAGAGACCCACAGACTCACTCACACAGAGACCCACAGACTCACTCACAACACAGAGACCCACAGACTCACACAGAGACCCACAGACTCACTCACACAGAGACCCACAGACTCACTCACACAGAGACCCACAGACTCACCACACAGAGACCCACAGACTCTCTCACACAGAGACCCACAGACTCACCACACAGAGACCCACAGACTCACTCACACAGAGACCCACAGACTCACTAAAAGAGCGACCCACAGACTCACTCACACAGAGACCCACAGATTCACTCACAGAGAGACCCACAGACTCACTCACACAGAGACCCACAGACTCACTCACACAGAGACCCACAGACTCACTCACACAGAGACCCACAGACTCACTCACACAGAGACCCTCAGACTCACCACACAGAGACCCACAGACTCACCACACAGAGACCCATAGACTCACTCACACAGAGACCCACAGACTCACCACACAGAGACCCACAGACTCACTCACAGAGACCCACAGACTTACTCACACAGAGACCCACACACTCACACAGAGACCCACAGACTCACCACACAGAGACCCACAGACTCACTCACACAGAGACCCTCAGACTCACCACACAGAGACCCACAGACTCACCACACAGAGACCCACAGACTCACTCACACAGAGACCCACAGACTCACTCACACAGAGACCCACAGACTCACTCACACAGAGACCCACAGACTCACTCACACAGAGACCCACAGACTCACTCACTCAGAGACCCACAGACTCACTCACACAGAGACCCACAGACTCACTCACACAGAGACTCACTCACACAGAGACCCACAGACTCACTCACACAGAGACCCACTCACACAGAAACCCACAGACTCACTCACACAGAGACCCACAGACTCACTCACACAGAGACCCACAGACTCACTCACACAGAGACTCACTCACACAGAGACCCACAGACTCACTCAAGAGGCGTATTAAGAGGAAGCTATTTTTATTTTATTTTTTTAAACAAATGGACTCCGTGGCTGGGTGAGCGTGGTGATGGTGGTGGTGAGGGTGGTGGTGGTGAGGGTGGTGGTGAGGTGGTGGTGGGGTGGTGAGGGTGGTGGTGAGGGTGGTGGTGAGGGTGGTGGGTGAGGGTGGTGGTGAGGGTGGTGGGTGGTGGTGGTGGTGGTGGGGTGGTGGTGGTGAGGGTGGTGGTGGTGGTGGTTGTGGTGGTGGTTGTGGTGGTGGTAGTGGTGGTAGTGGTGGTGAGCGTGGTGGTGGTGAGGGTGGTGGTGAGGGTGGAGGTGGTGGTGAGGGTGGTGGTGAGGGTGGTGGTGATGGTGGTGGGTGGTGGTGGTGGTGATGGTGGTGGTGAGCGTGGTGGTGGTGAGGGTGGTGGTGAGGGTGGAGGTGGTGGTGAGGGTGGTGGTGATGGTGGTGGTGAGCGTGGTGGTGGTGAGGGTGGAGGTGGTGGTGAGGGTGGTGGTGAGGGTGGTGGTGATGGTGGTGGTGAGCGTGGTGGTGGTGAGGGTGGTGGTGAGGGTGGAGGTGGTGGTGAGGGTGGTGGTGATGGTGGTGGTGAGCGTGGTGGTGGTGAGGGTGGAGGTGGTGGTGAGGGTGGTGGTGAGGGTGGTGGTGAGGGTGGTGGTGGTGGTGAGGGTGGTGGTGGTAGTGATGGTGGTGGTGGTGGTAAGGGTGGTAGTGAGCGTGGTGGTGGTGAGGGTGGTGGTGGTGAGGGTGGTGGTTGTGGTGGTTGTGGTGGTGGTTGTGGTGGTGGTGGTTGTGGTGGTGGTTGTGGTGGTAGTGGTGGTGGTAGTGGTGGTGAGCGTGGTGGTAGTGAGGGTGGTGGTGAGGGTGGTGGTGAACGTGGTGGTGATAGTGGTTGTGGTTGTTGTTGTGGTTGTGGTTGTTGTGGTTGTGCTGGTTGTTGTGGTGGTTGTGGTGGTGGTTGTGGTGGTTGTTGTGGTGGTTGTGGTTGTTGTGCTGGTTGTTGTTGTTGTGGTTGTTGTGGTGGTGGTGCTGGTTGCAGTGTTTATTGTTTCCGCGTCTTCAGCTGCTTCTTCTTCTTCTGCATCTCGGCTTTCCGCTTCGCCCGCTTCACCTTCGCAGCGCCACGCACCTGCACACGCAACGCACACGCAACGCACACGCAACGCACACGCGTGTTACACACACGCAACGCACACGCGCAACGCACACGCAACACACACGCAACGCACACGCGTGTTACACACACGCAACGCACACGCGCAACGCACACGCAACACACACGCGTGTTACACACACGTTACGCACACGCAACGCACACGCGCAACGCACACAAGTGTTACACACAAGCAACGCACACGCAACGCACACACGTGTTACGCACACGCAACGCACACACGTGTTACGCACACGCAACGCACACACGTGTTACACACGCACCGCACACGCAACGCACACGCGCAACGCACACGCAACACACACGCGTGTTACACACACGTTACGCACACGCAACGCACACGCGCAACGCACACACGTGTTACGCACACGCAACGCACACACGTGTTACGCACACGCAACGCACACACGTGTTACACACGCAACGCACACGCAACGCACACGCGTGTTACACACACGTACCGCACACACGCAACGCACACGCAACGCACACGCAACGCACACGCGTGTTACACACACGTTACGCACACGCAACGCACACAAGTGTTACACACAAGCAACGCACATGCCACGCACACACGTGTTACGCACACGCAACACACACACGTGTTACACACACGTTACACACACGCAACGCACATGCCACGCACACGTGTTATACATGCAACGCACACGTGTTATACATGCAACGCACACGCGTAGCACACACGTGTCCCCCCCCCCCCCCCCCCCCTCACCGTCAGAGGAACTCCACCGCGTCTCCGCAACTCATTCTCTGCTCGACGTCGCAGATTCTCCTCCCGTCGCTGCTTCTTCTCCTGCAGCAACAAACACACACACAGTCACACACATACACAGAGATACAAACACAGTCACACAGAGACACACAAACACAGTCACTCACACAGTCACACAGTCACACACAAACACACACACAAACACAGTCACTCACACAGTCACACACAAACACACACACACACAGTCACACACACAGTCACACAGTCACACACAAACACACACACAAACACAGTCGCTCACACAGTCACACACAAACACACACACAAACACAGTCACACACACAGTCACACAGTCACACACAAACACACACACAAACACAGTCACACACACAGTCACACAGTCACACACAAACACACACACAAACACAGTCACTCACACAGTCACACAGTCACACACAAACACACACACAAACACAGTCACTCACACAGTCACACAGTCACACACAAACACACACACAAACACAGTCACTCACACAGTCACACACAAACACACACACAAACACAGTCACACACACAGTCACACACACAGACACACACACAGACACAGTCACTCACATACACAGTCACACAGACACACAAACACACACAGTCACACACACAGTCACACACATACAAACACAGTCACTCACATACACAGTCACACAGACACACAAACACACAAACACACACAGTCACTCACACAGTCACACAGTCACACAGTCACACACAAACACACACACAAACACACACAGTCAGTCACTCACACAGTCACACACACAGTCAGTTACTCACACAGTCACACACACAGTCAGTCACTCACACAGTCACACACACAGTAAACACAGTCACTCACACACCACAGTCACACACATAGTCAGTCACTCACACAGTCACACACACAGTCAGTCACTCACACAGTCACACACACAGTCAGTCACTCACACAGTCACACACACAGTAAACACAGTCACTCACACACACAGTCACACACACATACAGAGACACTCACACAGTCACACACAGTCACACACACAGTCAGTCACTCACACAGTCACACACACAGTAAACACAGTCACTCACACACACAGTCACACACACAGTCAGTCACTCACACAGTCACACACACAGTAAACACAGTCACTCACACACACAGTCACACACACATACAGACACACTCACACAGTCACACACAGTCACACACACAGATAGATACACACAGTCACAGAGACACACACACGCAGACACACAGAGACGCACACACAGTCACACACACAGTCACTCAGAGTCACTCACACAGTCACACACAGTCACACAGACACAGAGTCACTCACAGAGACACACACACAAAGAATCACTCACACAGTCACACACACACAGATAGAGATACACACAGTCACACACACACAGTCACACAGAGACACACACACACACCCACAGACACGCACATACAGAGACAGTCACAGAGTCACACACATACACAGAGATACACACAGTCACACACACACAGTCACACAGAGACACACACACACACCCACAGACACGCACATACAGAGACAGTCACAGAGTCACACACATACACAGAGATACACACAGTCACACAGTCACACAAAGAGATCACAGAGACACAGTCACACAGAGACACACACAGTCACTCACACAGTCACACACACAGACACACAGTCACACAGAGACACACACAGTCACTCACACAGAGATGCACAGTCACAGTCACACAGAGATACACACAGTCACACACAGAGAACAGAGACACTCACACAGTCACACACAGTCACACACACAGACACACAGTCACTCACACAGTAACACACAGTCAGTCACAGAGTCACTCACAGAGACACTCACAC
>WFAB01004022.1:0-10273 GCA_018977245.1 Lethenteron camtschaticum
AGGGAGCGCAACTGGACCTGCGGCACCGTCGGCGGAGGTGCGGGGGGGGGAGGGGCGCGGTGGGGGATGGGGGGTGGGGCCGTCGCTACGTGTGAACGGTGGGGGGTGGGGGGGTCACGTGGGCGCCAGAGGAAGGGGCTTCTAGCGGTTGCGTGACCGCGATCGCCCGGACCGACCGCAACACAACGGCCGCGACCGCGAGCCACCACCGCCAGCCACAACCACCACGGCCACAACCACAACGGCCACAACCACCGCCAGTCACAACCACCACGGCCACAACCAGCACGGCCACAACCACCGCCAGTCACAACCACTACGGCCACAACCACCACGACCACAATCACAGTAACGCGAACCGCAACTGCCACAATCGTGCGAACCACAATCACCACAACGGCCACAACCACAATAACCACAAACACGGTAACCGCAACCACAACCACCACAACGACGCCAACCGTAACCACAACCACCACAACGATGCCAACCGTAACCACAACCACCACAACCACGCCAACCGTAACCACAACCACCACAACGACGCCAACCGTAAGCACAACCACCACAACCATGCCAACTGTAACCACAACCACCACAACGACGCTAACCGTAATCGCCAGGCCGAGGTATCGCGCGAACCACAACCACTACAACCACTACAACCACCACAACCACCACAACCACCACATCAACCGCAAATGACCACCGCAGACACACGAGAGACACAACCAACACAACCGCAACCACGCCAACCACGACCACGCCAACCACAACGGCCACAACCACGATAACCACAAACACGCCAACCGTAACCACGCCAACCGTAACCACGCCAACCGTAACCACGCCACACTACAACCACAGCAGCCAGAACAGAGGGCCACAACGCAAACTTAATGTTCCAGAGCCGCCGCCACCACCACCACCACCACAACTCTCACGACCACAACCGGGGAGGGCGCTGCCAGACTTGGCACCACAATCACCCACAACCCACAACCACCACCACCACGCTAACCACAACAACCACAACCACAACCACATTAACCACAACCACGCTAACCACAACCACACTAACCACAACCACACCAACCACCGCCACGCCAACCACAACCACGCTAACCACAACCACACTAACCACAACCACACTAACCACAACCACACTAACCACAACCACGCTAAGCACAACCACGCTAACCACAACCACGCTACGGAAACCAGGGAGACCGCCGCGCAAGTACACACGCATGCGGACGCACGCACGCAAGTATACACACAAGTACGCACACAAGTACGCACACAAGTACACACGCACGCGGACACACGCACGCAAGTATACACACACGCAAGTACGCACACAAGTACGCACACAAGTACGCACACACAAGTACGCACACAAGTACGCACGCACGCAAGTAGGCAAGTACGCACACAAGTACGCACACACGTACGCACGCACGCGGACACACACACGCTAGTATACACGCACGCAAGTACACACACACGTACGCACACAAGTACGCACACAAGTACGCACACAAGTACGCACGCACGCAAGTAGGCAAGTACGCACGCAAGTATACATGCACGCGGACACACGCGCGCGCACTTGCCGAACGACGCTAGCGCGATGGGGTGACTCGTTCGCGTGGAAGCAGGGCAGAGGGGGGGGACGAAGGCCCGGAGTAAACAAGAAACCACGTGGTATACGTGTGGCATGCGTGTGGCATGTATGTTTGTTGTATACATGTGGTATGCATTTGGCATGTATGTTTGGCACAACAAACTACGGTGGCCGTGAGCGGGAATCACCTACAGAGACCCACAGACTCACACAGAGACCCACAGACTCGCACAGAGACCCACAGACTCGCACAGAGACCCACAGACTCGCACAGAGACCCACAGACTCACACAGAGACCCACAGACTCGCACAGAGACCCACAGACTCGCACAGAGACCCACAGACTCACGCAGACTCACACAGAGACCCACAGACTCACACAGAGGCCCACAGACTCACACAGACGCCCACAGAGACCCACAGACTCACACAGAGACCCACAGACTCACACAGAGACCCACAGACTCACACAGAGACCCACAGACTCACACAGAGACCCACAGACTCACACAGAGACCCACAGACTCACACAGAGACCCACAGACTCACACAGAGACCCACAGACTCACACAGAGACCCACAGACTCACACAGAGACCCACAGACTCACACAGAGACCCACAGACCCACACAGAGACCCAGAGACCCACACAGAGACCCACAGACTCACGCAGACACCCACAGACTCACACAGAGACGTACAGACTCACACAGAGACCCACAGACTCATACAGAGACCCATAAACTCACACACAGACCCGCACAGAGACCCACAGACTCGCACACAGACCCACAGACTCACACAGAGACCCACAGACTTGCACAGTGACCCACAGATTTCAGAGACCCACAGACTCACACAGAGACCCACAGACTCGCACAGAGACCCACAGACTCGCACAGAGACCCACAGACTCACGCAGACTCACACAGAGACCCACAGACTCACACAGAGGCCCACAGACTCACACAGACGCCCACAGAGACCCACAGACTCACACAGAGACCCACAGACTCACACAGAGACCCACAGACTCACACAGAGACCCACAGACTCACACAGAGACCCACAGACTCACACAGAGACCCACAGACTCACACAGAGACCCACAGACTCACACAGAGACCCACAGACTCACACAGAGACCCACAGACTCACACAGAGACCCACAGACTCACACAGAGACCCACAGACCCACACAGAGACCCAGAGACCCACACAGAGACCCACAGACTCACGCAGACACCCACAGACTCACACAGAGACGTACAGACTCACACAGAGACCCACAGACTCATACAGAGACCCATAAACTCACACACAGACCCGCACAGAGACCCACAGACTCGCACACAGACCCACAGACTCACACAGAGACCCACAGACTTGCACAGTGACCCACAGATTTCAGAGACCCACAGACTCACACAGAGACCCCGTGTAGCCTCTACAGACTGCTGGGGCAAGTGCTGCTAGTAGCGAGTAGCAGCAGCACCTATGAAGGTAGACAACACAGACAAAGATCCCCCGTGTAACCTCGACAGATTGTAGGGGCAAGTGCTGTTAGCGAGCAGCACCTATGAAGGCTACCGGCACTGTGGCACACGAGGGGGTGGCTACCAGCACCACGCCCGGCCGCCTTTGTCTCCCCCAGTGGCGATGTTCACTCCACCACCGCTACACCAGGTAACTCACTTGAGCCTGAGTCGACCTAGGGGAGGCCCAGGTACCGGTTCAGATAATCGTCACCGCCGGTGTTGGCCGTGAGCGGGAATCGAACCCGGGTCGTCGGGTTCGTAGCTCAGCGTAGCGCTAACCGCTGCACCACCGCTCCCCGCACACACACACACCCCGACCCACCCCGGCACGCACGCACCACACACACACACACACACGCACCGCTAGCTCCGATTGTTACCGCTATTACCAAACAGCCCCGCGAGCGCACGCACGGCCGCCTGGTTCCCGTAACGACCGGCGGCGTCGGACGGCGGCGACAGCGCCGGCTGGCTCGGCCACTTCCTACCGGGGCGACCGCCGCCGCCGCCGCCGCCGCCGCCGCCGCCGCCAAAACCGGCGTGCGGCAAAGCCACGGGCGAATTCGGGCCGCCGGTTGCCGGCGACCGAGGTGCGATGTCCTCAAAGGAGCCGTGCAAAGCCTGCGAGTTGGTGGGCGCCATCAAACCGACATGCCGCCACTGCTGCTGCTGGTGGTGCCGGTGCTGCTGCTGCTGGTGCTGTTGCCGGTGCTGCTGCTGCTGCGGTATCGGCGCAGGCCCCGGCGGGAAGGAGAACGCCAGGACGGCCAAAGGAGACGGAGCGCCGGGGCCCGGCGAGATCGGCACGGCCGTGAAGGCCGCTCCATAGCTGGCGCCGGCGGCGGCGGCGCCGTGGTGGTGGTGGTGGTGGTGGTGGGAGGAGTCCTGTGGCACCACCACACCGGGGTGGTCTCCGGCTTTAGGCACAAGCGAGTTGGGCGCTCACCGAGACTGCTCGCCAAGCCCAAGCTCACCACGTGGTGGCACGAAGATTTACCGCCGCCGCTGCTGCTGCTGATGATGCTAGTGCTACTGCTGCTGCTGCTACTGCTGCTGCTACTGCTGCTGCTACTACTGCTGATGCTAGTGCTACTGCTGCTGCTGCTACTGCTGATGCTAGTGCTACTGCTGCTACTGCTGATGCTGCTGCTACTGCTGCTAGTGCTACTGCTGCTGCTGCTACTACTGATGCTGCTGCTGCTACTGCTGCTAGTGCTACTGCTGCTGCTACTGCTGCTGCTACTGCTGATGCTAGTGCTACTGCTGCTGCTGCTGCTACTGCTGATGCTGCTGCTACTTACTACTGCTGCTGCTGCTAGTGCTACTGATGGTGATGCTACTGCTGCTAGTACCGCTACTGCTGCTACTGCTGCTGCTACTGATGCTGCTGCTGCTACTAATGCTAATGCTGCTGCTGCTGCTGCTACTGCTGCTGCTACTACTGCTACTACTGCTACTGCAGCTACTGCTGCTGCTACTGCTACTGCTTCTCGTGCCACTTCCACTACTGCTGCTACTCCTACCACTAATGCTGATGCTGATCCTGCTGCTGCTGCTAGTACCACTGCTACTGCTACTACTAATACTGCTACTACTAATACTGCTGCTACAACTAATACTGTTACGACTACTAATACTACTGCTCGTACTAATAATGCTACTACTACTGCTGCTACTGCTGACACTGCTACTACTAATACTACTAATACTGCTAATACGACTAATACTGCTACTACTGTTACCACCACTACCGCTACTCCTCCTACCACTACTGCTGCCGCCACTCACCACCCACTCACCACTCACTCACCACCCACTTCACCACTCACCTGTACGATTCGACGCCCCCCGGCCTGACCCTGCTGCTGCTGCAGCTGCTGTTGCTGCTGTTGCAGCTGCAGCTGCTGCTGTTGCTGCTGCTGCTGTTGCTGCTGCTGCTGTTGCAGCTGCTGCTGTTGCAGCTGCTGCTGTTGCAGCTGCTGCTGTTGCTGCTGCTGCTGCTGCGCCGGTGCCGCCCTGGCGTGAGCCCCCCATCGGGGGGAGGGGCTCCCTCCCCCCGCCCCGCCCCCCCCACCCTCCCCGCCCCCTCCCCCCCCAGCGTCGTGTGGGTGGGCGATGATCCCCTTCAGCACCAGTTGCTGCTTCACCAGGTCCCGCGCCATCCTCATCACCTCCCGGCCACCGCCACCGGCCCCACCACCGGCGCCGGGCCCACCACCGACGGCCCCACCGACGCCGGGCCCACCACCACCGACGCCGGCCTGCCAGGAAGTGCGACGCGGCGGTTCCGAGGGCGCCGACGATGCCGACGTCCGCGCAGCGTCGGTCGTGTCGCTGCGCGGACGGTACGGCGGCACCGGTGGCACCGGCTTCTTGCTGGGTGGGGGGACGGGGTCCTTTGGTAGAAATCGGCGGGGCGGGGGGGCGGGGGTTGTGCCGGAGCCGGCGTCAGGGGGAGAGAACCGAGGGCGCCGGGACTCCCTCGCCGGCGAGCTCCGGAGCGTGCCAGGCGGTAGCGGGTCCCCCGGTGGCTCGCGCGCAGAAGAAAAGGCGTAACGTAGAGCCACAAACTCAGAGAGCCACAGACTCAGAGAGACACAGACTCAGAGAGAGAGCCACAGACTCGCATAGAGAGAGCCACAGACTCACGTAGAGAGAGCAACAGACTCAGAAAGCCACAGACTCAGAGAAAGAGCCACAGACTCATGTAGAGAGAGCCACAGACTCAGAGAGCCACAGACTCAGAGAGCCACAGACTCAGAGAGAGAGCCACAGACTCAGAGAGCCACAGACTCAGAGAGCCACAGACTTAGAGAGAGAGCCACAGACTCAGAGAGCCACAGACTCAGAGAGCCACAGACTCAGAGAGAGAGCCACAGACTCAGAGAAAGAGCCACAGACTCATGTAGAGCCACAGACTCGCGTAGAGAGAGCCACAGACTCAGAGAGCCACAGACTCAGAGAGAGAGAGCCACAGACTCAGAGAGCCACACTCACGTAGAGAGAGCCACAGACTCAGAGAGCCATAGACTCAGAGAGAGAGAGTCACAGACTCAGAGAGCCACAGACTCAGAGAGCCACAGACTCGGAGAGCCACAGACTCAGAGAGCCACAGACTCGGAGAGCCACAGACTCAGAGAGCCACAGACTCACGCAGACTGAGATGCGGTTCCCAGGGGAGACCACGGGGCGGCTAGGAGATGCGAACTCCCTCGCCCGGCCTGTAGCAGCAGCAACAGGCCGTGGGTTCGGGGTGGGATTTTTCTAGACCCCCCCCCCCACCCCCACCCCGTCTCTCTCCCCTCCGCGTAAAGAATCGACGGATCTGTCCACTGCCGTCAATCTCCGTCGTTAGCGACGTCCCAGGTTGTCATCTTGGCACCCGGTTTAAAAAAAAATAAAATTAAAAAAATGGCCGTTAAGTGCGACAAGACGATTCCGGCTCTCGGCCCGGTCGCCAGCGGGCGCGGCACACACGCCGCCGCCACCGCCGGCGCCAGTCACACCCCCCGTCGGTGGTGCTACCGCCGCTCCCGCCGGCGCTCACCTTGCCGACACGATCCAGCAGCGAGCAGGAGGCGCTCTTCGAACCCATCCCTCCGCCGCCGCCGCCGCCGCCGCCGCCGCCGCCGCCATCGCCGCCCCCGGACAGATCGTCGACCGAGCCGGCGAGCCGGTGCCGCACCCGCTCCAGCTCGGCGCGCAGGAACCCGCTGGGGGTCGACGAGAAGAGGGCGCCGTGCCTCTGGGCCGCCCGCGGCGCCGGCGCCGCCGGCGGCGACAACGGCGAGCACAGCGCCAGCAGGCTCTCGCTCGAGCTCCCGCTACGGCTCGACGGCAACTTCCGCCCGCCTCCTCCTCGGCCGCCGGGAGAGAAACAGAAGATCCTCGGCACGTCCGGCTGGCGCCCCGCCGCCGCCGCCGCCGCCGGCGCCGCCCGGCGCCTCCCGCGGTTCCGCGACGACGACGAAGAGGAGGAGGAAGAGGACGAGGAGGAACCGCCGGCGCCGCCGCCCGCCGCCCGGAGCGTGCCCTCGTCCGCCGGCGCCAGCCCCTTGCTCGCTAGCCGCGCCATCACCAGCTCGCGCGTCATCTTCAGGAACTCGGAGCGGCTGGTGACGGCCGCCGCCGCGGCGGCAGGGAGGGGGGGTGGCGGCCGTGCCGCCAGCGGGCACGAGCCGCGCCGGTCCCGCTCGCCGCGGTCGGGAGACGGCGCGGCGGGGGGGGGGGCGGCTTCCGCGCCGGGGCTGGGCCGGTGCGGTGGCTGCGGCGGCGGCGGCGGGATGGGCCGCCGCTGATGATGGGGGGCAGCCGGGTCGAGAGGGCGCCGCCGCGGAAGTGGCGCCGTCTCCTCTGTCTCCTCCTCGTCGTCGGCGACGACACCGGCCTGCTTGCGCCCGTGACGGTTCCCATGGTTTCCGCGCGAGGAGAGAGGGGATCCCCCCGTTAGTTCATCTCGCGGCACGAGCGCCGCTGCCGCCGGTGCCACTACCGCCATGGACCCGCCGGGGATACCCCCCCCTAGGTCGTCTCAGCCACAAAAGCCGAGGCGGCCGGCGGTCGCCCGCTAGCGTCTACGCCGGGGCCAGCTCGGCCTTTGCCGGGCGGCATTGCCAGACCCACCGCCGGCCTGGCTGGCTTCTCGCGCCAAAACTTTCTTCTAAAAGTCGCCCTCTCCCCACCAAGTCTGGCCGGTGGGCAATGTTCACCAGGGCGGTGGATGGGGGGGGTGGTGGTGGTGGTGGTGGTGCGGGGGGGGGGGCAGGCAGAGGGGGGCAGGCGGCGATCCGGGAGGGTGCGTGGCCACGCTGGAGGAAGGAGGTTTCGGCCGGCGATTCACCGATTCACCGATTCAAGAGACCCACCAGCACCGAGCGAACTCCGAGAGAGGGAAGAGAGATCTCCACAGATTGATTCCCGGGAAGGAAAGAACCTCCAGTGCAGAGCTGAGCACCACCACCACCACCACCGCCGCCGCCACCACCGCCACCACCGCCACAACCGCTACCACCAACAATACCAACCACACGCAATTTGTGAAGCCGTCACGTGGAAGGACTGAGGTCACGGGGGACGGGGCAGGCCCCCCAGGTGGTGCCGTCGACAGACCCAGCAGGTGCCATGGGTTGACCGACTGAGATGACTGGCAGATGCACCACCTGTGCCCCCTACTGTGCCAGGCTAGGTGCACGAGGTCACGGGGCAGACCCAGCAGGTGCCATAGGGTTGACCGACTGAGAATACTGGCAGATGCACCACCTGTCCTCCCCTACTGTGCCAGGCTAGGTGCACGAGGTCACGTGGACAGACCCAGCAGGTGCCATGAGTTTGACCGACTGATATGAGTGGCAGATGCACCAGCTGTGCTCCCCTACTGTG
The DNA here is from genome assembly GCA_018977245.1 of Lethenteron camtschaticum. Taxonomy (NCBI): domain Eukaryota; kingdom Metazoa; phylum Chordata; class Hyperoartia; order Petromyzontiformes; family Petromyzontidae; genus Lethenteron; species Lethenteron camtschaticum. The sequence continues at coordinate 8,546 of WFAB01004022.1, forward strand.
CCAGGCTAGGTGCACGAGGTCACGTGGACAGACCCAGCAGGTGCCATGAGGTTGACCGACTGAGATGACCGGCCGATGCACCAGCTGTGCGCCCTACTGTGCCAGGCTAGGTGCACGAGGTCATGTGGACAGACGCAGCAGGTGCCGTGGGTTGACCGACTGAGATGAGTGGCAGATGCACCACCTGTGCCCCCTACTGTGCCAGGCTAGGTGCACGAGGTCACGTGGACAGACCCAGCAGGTGCCATGAGGTTGACCGACTGAGATGACTGGCAGATGCACCACCTGTGCTCCCCTACTGTGCCAGGCTAGGTGCACGAGGTCACGTGGACAGACCCAGCAGGTGCCATGAGGTTGACCGGCTGATATGAGTGGCAGATGCACCAGCTGTGCTCCCCTACTGTGCCAGGCTAGGTGCAGGAGGCCACGGGACAGACCCAGCAGGCGCAATGTGTGGGGTGGGGTGGGTGGGGTGGTGACCGACTGAGATGACCGGTCAAATGCAACCCACCACCACCACCACCACCACCCGTGCCACCACCATCCGTGCCACCACCGCTTTTTCCATATTTCCATCAAACCTTCCCCCCCCACCTCCTTCTCCCCGTAGCTTGCGCCCCTCCGTAGGGATAGGTGGGGGGTTGGGGGAGGGTTTGCGCTGGCACCGGCATATCGGCCACCGGCAAAAGTCGTGGTGGAACTTGCCGTGCGGACCGCCGCCGGTGACGCGGCTCAGATTCTACGCCTCGTGGGAGAAAAACGGCGCTATGAGATGTTAACTACCTCGCCTGGTGTACAGGAGGTCGTGGGTTCGATCCCGACCCTGACGCCTGCTACTGCTGTATATTTGGAGTTTGCGTGTCTCTCATCATCATCATCATCACAGTGGCTAGGAGATGTTGACTACTTCGCCTGGTGTACAGGTCATGGGTTCGATCCCAACCCTAACGATACCTGCTGTAGATTTGGAGTTTGCGTGTCTCTCTCTCTCTCATCATCATCATCACGGTGGCTAGGAGATGTTGACGACCTCAACTGGTGTACAGGAGGTCGTGGGTTCCGATCCAGACCCTGACGACGCCTGCTGCTGCTGTAGATTTGGAGTCTGCGTGTCTCTCTCTCATCATCATCATCATCACGGTGACTGGGAGATGTTGACTACTTCGCCTGGTGTACAGGAGTTCGTGGGTTCGATCCCGACCCTAACGATACCTGCTGTAGATTTGGAGTCTGCGTGTCTCCCTCTCTCATCATCATCATCACGGTGGCTAGGAAGATGTTGACTACCTCGCCTGGTGTACAGGAGGTCGTGGGTTCGATCCCAAACCCTGATGCCTCAAGTCGGCATGTCTCTCTCTCTCTCTCTCTTGCTCTCTCCGTGGTCGCGTGGATTTTTCTCCGGGTCATCCGGTTTTTCCCCCCTCCGCATTTAGAACGGACGTCACCAGCGACTGCCGCTGTAAATCGAAACAACAACAACAACAACACCACCAACACCCCGATACAAATGCGGTGGAGAGAGATGCGGGGAGCAGCTGCCGTTGCGCGGGAAAGCACGGAAGGGTTTGCCCAAATCTTCTTTACAGCCAAAAATCGACGGGTCTTTTTTTCCTCTTCTGCAGAAGCGGTGAGCGTTGGTGATCGGCTTCACCGATGGCGGTGAGCGGCGGTGAGCGAGCGCCAGGGGGAAGAAACGTTGGGCCCCGGTTCAACAGCGTGTGCCGGGCA
>WFAB01004023.1:2500-10265 GCA_018977245.1 Lethenteron camtschaticum
TACACACACTCACTCACCCTACACACACACACTCACTCTACACACTCACTCACCCTACACACACTCACTCACCCTACACACTCACCATACACACACTCACTCACCCCTCACCCACCCTACACACACACACCCTATACACACCCACCTACACATACCCACCCTACACACACACACCCTACACACACACACCCTACACACACACACCCTACACACACTCACCCTACACACACACTCACTCACCCTACACACCCACCCCACCCTACATACACTCACTCACCCTACACACCCTCACCCACCCTACACACACACACCTTACACACACTCACTCACCCTACACACCGTCACCCACCCTACACACACCCACCCTACACACACCCACCCTACACACACCCACCCTACACACACCCTCGCCTACCCTACACACACACACCCTACACACACACACCCTACACACACACACCCTACACACACACCCTACACACACACCCTACACACACACCCTACACACACACACCATACACACACACCCTACACACACACCCTACACACACACCCTACACACACACACACACCATACACACACACCCCTACACACACACCCTACACACACACACCCTACACACACCCTACACACACACCCTACACACACACACCCTACACACACACCCTACACACACACACCATACACACACACCCTACACACACACCCTACACACACACACCCACCCTACACACACACACCCTACACACACCCACCCTACACACACACCCTACACACACACACCCTACACACACACACCCTACACACACACCCTACACACACACACACCATACACACACTCACCCACTTACCCTACACACACTCACCCACCCTACACCCTCACCTACCCTACACACACTCACCCACTCACTCACTCACTCACCCTACACACACACCATACACACACTCACACACTCACCATACACACACTCACCCACTCACTCACTCACCCTACACACCCTACACCCTCACCCACCACTTAGTCACTCACCCTACACACACACATCCACTCACTCCCTCACCCTACACACACTCACTCACCCTACACACACTCACCCACTCACTCACCCTACACACACCATACACACACTCACCCACTCACTCACTCACCCTACACACACACACTCACCCTACACACCCACCCTACACACACACTCACTCACCCTACACCCTCACCCACCCTACACACACTCACCCTACACACACCCACCACTCACTCACTGACCCTACACACACCCTACACACACACACTCACCCTACACACTCACCCTACACACACACCCTACACCAGCGGTCGGCAACCAAAATAACAAGAAGAGCCATTTCTTTCCAATTCGGTACAAAATTCAGTATTTCAAGAGCCGCAATGCATCTGAATACGTACTCATCGTCAAGAAGCAGCCCGTAAAGAGCCGCATGCGGCTCCGGAGCCGTAGGTTGCCGACCCTGAGTTAGACTCACTCACCCTACACACACTCACCCACCCTACACCCTCACCTACCCTACACACACTCACCCACTCACTCACTCACCCTACACACACTCACTCACCCTACACCCTCACCCACCACTCAGTCACTCACCCTACACACACCCACCATACACACACACACACTCACCCTACACACACACCCTACACTCACTCACCATACACACACACACTCACCCTACACACACTCCTACTAACCATACACACACACTCACCCTACACACACTCCTACTAACCATACACACACACACTCACCCTACACACACTCCTACTAACCATACACACACACACTCACCCTACACACACACCCTACACTCACTCACCATACACACACACACTCACCCTACACACACTCCTACACCTACACACACACTCACCCTACACACACTCCTACTAACCATACACACATACACTCACCCCTACACACACTCCACTAACCATACACACACACACTCACCCTACACACACTCCTACTCCATACCACAACACTCACCCCTACCACACACACATCCACTACAACCATACACACATCACACTCACCCTACACACACTCCTACTAACCATACACACACACACTCACCCTACACACACTCCTACTAACCATACACACATACACTCACCCTACACACACACATACACTAACCATACACAACACACACTCACCCTACACACACTCCTACTAACCATACACACACTCACCTACACACACTCCTACTAACCATACACACATACACTCACCCTACACACACTCCTACTAACCATACACACATACACTCACCCTACACACACTCCTACTAACCATACACACATACACTCACCCTACACACACTCCTACTAACCATACACACATACACTCACCCTACACACACACATCCACTAACCATACACACATACACTCACCCTACACACACTCCTACTAACCATACACACATACACTCACCCTACACACACTCCTACTAACCATACACACATACACTCACCCTACACACACACATACACTAACCATACACACATACACTCACCCTACACACACTCCTACTAACCATACACACACACTCACCCTACACACACACACCTAACCATACACACATACACTCACCCTACACACACTCCTACTAACCATACACACATACACTCACCCTACACACACTCCTACTAACCATACACACACACTCACCCTACACACACTCCTACTAACCATACACACATACACTCACCCTACACACACTCCTACTAACCATACACACACACTCACCCTACACACACTCCTACTAACCATACACACACACACTCACCCTACACACACTCCTACTAACCATACACACACACTCACCCTACACACACTCCTACTAACCATACACACACACTCACCCTACACACACTCCTACTAACCATACACACATACACTACCCTACACACACTCCTACTAACCATACACACCACACACCACCCTACACACACCTAACCATAACACACACTCACACTCACCCTACACCAACTCCCACACATCCTACTAACCATACACACACACACTCACCCTACACACACTCCTACTAACCATACACACAACACTCACCCTACACACACTCCTACTAACCATACACACATACACTCACCCTACACACACTCCTACTAACCATACACACACACACTCACCCTACACACACTCCTACTAACCATACACCACACACTCACCCTACACACACTCCTACTAACCATACACACACACCACTACCACCACCCTACAACCTACACACACACTCACCCCCACCCCCACCATACCACATACACTCACCCTCACACACTCCTACTAACCATACACACATACACTCACCCTACACACACTCTACTAACCATACACACACACACTCACCCTACACACACTCCTACTAACCATACACACACACTCACCCTACACACACTCCTACTAACCATACACACACACTCACCCTACACACACTCCTACTAACCATACACACACACACTCACCTACACACACTCCTACTAACCATACACACACACACTCACCCTACACACACTCCTACTAACCATACACACACACCTCACCCTACACACACTCCTACAAACCATACACACACACACTCACCCACAACACACTCCCTACTAACCATACACACACACTCACCCTACACACACTCCTACTAACCATACACACACACTCACCCTACACACATCCCTACTACCATACACACAACTCCTACTAACCATACACCACACACTCACCCTACACACACTCCTACTAACCATACACACACTTCCTACTAACCATACACCACACTCACCTACACACACTCCTACTAACCATACACACACACACTCACCCTACACACACTCCTACTAACCATACACACCACCACACTCACCCTACCACACACTCCCTTACTACCTACACACACACACTCACCCTACACACACTCCTACTAACCATACACACACACACTCACCCTACAACAACCACTACACTACTAACCATCACATACACACACACACTCACCCTACACACACTCCTACTAACCATACACACATACACTCACCCTACACACACTCCTACTAACCATACACACACACACTCACCCTACACACACTCCTACTAACCATACACACACACTCACCCTACACACACTCCTACTAACCATACACACATACACTCACCCTACACACACTCCTACTAACCATACACACACACACTCACCCTACACACCACTCCTACTAACCATACACACACACACTCACCCTACACACACTCCTACTAACCATACACACATACACTCACCCTACACACACTCCTACTAACCATACACACACACTCACCCTACACACACTCCTACTAACCATACACACACACACACTCACCCACTCACTAACCCTACACACACTCACCCTCCACACACACCCACTCACCCATCCACCCACCCACACTCACCCACTCACTCACCCTGCACCCACTCACCCTACACACTCACTCACCATACACACACTCACTCACCCTACACACCCTACACCCCACCCACTCACCCTACACACCCTACACCCCCACCCACTCACCCTACACCCCCACCCACTCACCCTACACACCCACCTACTCACACACCCTACACACACCCACTCACCCACTCACCCTACACACACTCACCCACTCACCCTACACACCCACCCACTCACTCACCCTGCACCCACTCACCCTACACACTCACTCACCATACACACACTCACTCACCCTACACACCCTACACCCCCACCCACACACCCTACACACCCACCTACTCACACACCCTACACACACCCACTCACCCACTCACCCTACACCCCCACCCACTCACCCTACACCCCCACCCACTCACCCTACACACCCACCTACTCACACACCCTACACACACCCACTCACCCACTCACCCTACACCCCCACCCACTCACCCTACACCCCCACCACTCACCCTACACACACCCACTCACCCTACACACCCACCTACTCACACACCCTACACACACCCACTCACCCACTCACCCTACACACACTCACCCACTCACCCTACACACCCACCCACTCACCCACTCACCCTACACACACTCACCCACTCACCCTACACACCCACCCACTCACCCTACACACCCACCCACTCACCCTACACACCACCCACTCACCCTCCACCCACTCACTTACCCTCCACTCACTCACCCTACACACTCACCCACCCTACACCCCCACCCACTCACCCTACACACCCACCCACTCACCCATCCACCCATCCACTCACTCACTCACCCACTCACCCTACAACCCCACCGACCATACACACTCCCACCCACCGTGCACCCACCCACCCTACACACACTCACCCTACACACCCACCCACCATACACACACCCACCCACCGTACACCCCCACACACTCACCCTCCACCCACCCTCCACTCACTCACCCAACCACTCACTCACCCAACCACTTACCCAACCACCCACCCACTCACCCAACCACTCACTCACCCACCCACCACCACTCACCCAACCACCCACCCACTCACCCACCCAACCACTCACTCACCCACCCACCCAACCACTCACTCACCCACCACTCACTCACTCACTCACCCAACCACTCACTCACCCAACCACTCACTCACTCACCCAACCACCCACCCACCCACCACTCACTCACTCACCAACCACCCACCCACTCACCCACCCAACCACTCACTCACCCAGCCATCTACTCACACACCCAGCCACCCACTCACTCACTCACCCAACCACTGACTCACCCAACCACTCACTCACCCAGCCACCCACCCACTCACTCACTCACTCACCCAACCACTGACTCACCAACCACTCACTCACCCAACCACCCACTCACCCACTCACTCACCCAACCACCCACCCACTCACACACCCAACCACTCACTCACTCACCCAACCACCCACTCACTCACTCACCCACCCACTCACTCACCCAATCACCACCCACTCACCCAACCACTCACTCACCCAGCCACTCACTCACCCAACCATTCACCCACCCACCCAACCACTCACTCACTCACTCACCCAACCACCCACCCACTCACCCACCCAACCACTCACTCACCCAGCCACCCACTCACTCACCCAACCACTCACTCACCCAGCCATCCACCCACTCACCCAACCACTCACTCACTCACCCAACCACTGACTCACCAACCACTCACTCACCCAACCACTCACCCAACCACTCACTCACCCAACCACTCACTCACTCACCCAACCACTCACCCAACCACTCACTCACTCACCCAACTACTCACTCACTCACCCAACTACTCACTCACTCACCCAACCACTCACTCACTCACCCAACCACTCACTCACCCAACCATTCACCCAACCACTCACTCACTCACCCAACCACTCACTCACCCAACCATTCACCCAACCACTCACCCAACCACTCACCCAACCACCCACCCACTCACCCACCCAACCACTCACTCACTCACCCAACCACCCACCACCCAACAAACTAAAAGTTGAAGTGTCCGCTGGAAGTGCTGTTTGTTGTTGTTTGGGGTTCGATGGCTTCAAGTATAAACGTGGTCGTTAAACCCGTTGCCGCAAAACCCACCACAGCCAATCAGTAGTCAAGGTTTCGTCACGTGAGCAACACGCGGGGAGCGGTGGTGTAGTGGTTAGCGCGCTGCACTACGGACCCGAGTTCAATTCCCGCTCACGGCACAACACCAGTGACGATTATCTGAACCGGTCCTGGGCCTCCCCTAGGTCGACTCAGCCTCAAATGAGTACCTGGTGCGGTGTGTAAACATCGCCACTGGGGAGACAAAGGCGGTCGGGCGTGGTGCTGGCCACCCACCCGCTCGTGTACCGTTCAGGCCTTCATAGGTGCTCGCTAACAGCACTTGCCCCTACAGTCTGTTAAGGCTATACGGGGGATCTTTGTATCTTTGTGTTGGAGAGTTCAACCCATGACCTTTACAATTCACTCTCTAGCACACACACACAGAGATGTCGTGTGTGTGTGTTGGAGAATTCAACCCACGACCTTTACAATTCACTCTCCAGCACACACACACAGAGATCGTGTGTGTGTTGGAGAGTGAATTGTGTGTGTATGTGTTGGAGAATTCAACCCACGACCTTTAGAATCCACTCTCCAGCACACACACACACACACAGAGAAGTCGTGTGTGTGTGTGTGTTGAATAATTCAACCCAGACAGATGCTGAAGGTTCAATCCGCTCGAGATTCTGCTCGAGATTCCGCACATTCACACCGGGGCGGCGATTTCATTGCCGAAAGGACAGAGTCGGGATCAGAGGTCGCAAACGGGTTTTGATTCCTTACCAGGGTCGCAAACGGGTACCCGTACCCTACCCGATACCCGGCTACCCGTACCCGGCCGGGTACGGGTAGGGTACGGGTATCGGGTACCTGATTGCGACCTCTGGGATGAAGCCATGTTGCAGGCGCGGGTGGGTTGATTCTAGGAACTTGAATTGTGAGAAGAGACAAGACGTTGGGAGATGAGTGACAAACGGTGACTCACCAGTGACTCACGGCCTACCCGTACCCGTACCCGGCCGCACCAGGGTCGCAAACGGCTACCCGTACCCGGCCGGGTACGGGTAGCCGGGCATCGGGTAGGGTACGGGTATCGCGGCAAATGAAGTCCAAACCGCCGATTTCGCATTAAACAAAAAGAGAATCATGCCATGCGCAG
>WFAB01004024.1:0-10258 GCA_018977245.1 Lethenteron camtschaticum
CCCCCCCCCATACCCCCCTCCCCCCCCATACCCCCCTCCCCCCCCCATACCCCCCTCCCCCCCCCCCCATACCCCCTCCGCCCCCCCATACCCCCCTCCCCCCCCCCCCCCCCATACCCCCTCGCCCCCCCATACCCCCCCCCCCCCCATACCCCCCCCCCCCATACCCCCTCCCCCCCCATACCCCCTCCCCCCCATACCCCCTCCCCCCCATACCCCCCCCCCCCATACCCCCTCCCCCCCCCATACCCCCTCCCCCCCATACCCCCCCCCCCCCCATACCCCCTCCCCCCCATACCCCCCCCCCATACCCCCTCCCCCCCATACCCCCTCCCCCCCCATACCCCCTCCCCCCCATACCCCCTCCCCCCCATACCCCCTCCCCCGCTGCTGCTTCCGCCGGGGCGAGTGGCGCCAACTTCTGAAGCGGTTCGCTGTCTGGGCCTCCTCGAGGTCCACTCAGCCTGAAGGTGAGAACCTCACGTGGCGTGGACACGTCAGCAGTGGCGGGGGAGAGACAAAGGCGGCCCACAGCCGCGGGCTTCTACACAGCTGCTGGGCTCACGGCATCGGTTCAAGCAGAGCCCGGCTCTGCGTTTTTCTGGATTTTGTTGTTGTTATTCTGTCTTTCACTGTTCAAATAAACCTACCATTAAAATTATAGACTGATCATTTCTTTGTCAGTGGGCAAACGTACATAATCAGCAGGGGATCAAATACTTTTTTTCCCTCACTGTAGGTGGTGATACCAAATTCGTTATCAGTCTGTTCTTCACATGTTACAGGAATACGGAACTGGTTAAAAATGCAATGAAAAAAAAACACGACCACATTGCTTAGTGAACAAATTAAAGAAACGAAAATGTTTTATTTGACAAAGCAATATTATAATAGGACAATATTAATCATTGTTCTTATGTTTGCAGAAATCTTGAAGCTCTTTGGGGATTTCCTGACCCCCACCGAGAGAAGCGAGGTCCTCAACGTGAATAACGTCTGGTATTTCGGAGTCCATAACAAAGGCTTTGGCACTCAAAACCATGGCTACGATGATGTCTACAACCATTATGTCTCGGTACGACTCTCCTCAGGTCACGTAACACGTGGAGAACACACAAAGTCTGCACACTGACAAACACCATAATAATCTGCAGAACAGGCGGACAACATACCCTACACATTCACACTAACTCTTACACATGCCACACATATATTGCATCCATACTCAGTGACTGAATGAGCAGTGATTGGATCAGTATACTTAGTTGATGTGATTGCACCGCAGGTCGAGCATGAGCATCTCCATTTCCGATATGAGGTGCTGAAAAGGTGGTCGGACCTTACAGCCAGATCTTCAAATGCCGTGACCACAAGACCAACACCCGAGTGGCTGTGAAGATGTGGAGAGTCATTCAGGTAAGACTTCACAATGGCTTGCATGGAGAAGGCAGGACAGTAAATCAATTCCATATTTACGTGGGTAGTGTTATGGTGTTCATATGTGTGGGTTTTCTCTGGATTTATGTTTAACTTCTTTCGCGCCTGTACGTAGCCCACTGTTAATCGCAGATGCGGTGAAGGACAACTGTCTTTGAGAGCGAGCGACAAACTGTTACAAGGGTCAATTATTGTAATTAATATGAAGCTGTGGATTTCCGCTGTTTAGTGCCGAGGAAGACCACAGCCAGTGGATGGAGTACCACATCTTGCTCCAACTTCAGGGCTGGGCCAATGATGATGTCAACGTTGTCAGAATCCTCGACTTTTTCACCTTCAGGGGTCACAACTGCCTCGTCATGCAGCTCATACCGAAGTACGTACCCTGCTGTCTGAGCAGAGACATGTAAAGCTGGCTGCTCCACTCCATTTTCTTCTCCAGCCTTGCTAATTTTTCGATAGCCACACCGACAACCGTCAGTGTGACGGCAGTGGTAACACTCGTGCATCATTCCAAGAGCTTGGGTTCGATTGCTGACTCGGATAAGTGTCTGTGTGGAGTTTGTTCTCCACTTGTTCTGCATGGAATTTATCCCCATTCTCCACATTCCTCCAATAGCGAAACACTCGCACATAATTTAATTGGCATCGGCCAAATTTGCCAGTGCTGAGAAAATACCTTAAAAATAACTCAGTTGGGATTACACATCGGAACAATGTCACCCCGACAGGAGAAACTTGGCAGGACCCTCAGGAAAAAAGTGTTTACATTTAGTGAGGCTTCCATGGATAAACGAGTATAATAATTGTTATAATTTTTATTGCTTACTCAGCCCTTTAAAGGATGGCACTGACTTTGTGTTGTTGTCTCCTTAACAGAAGACGTCTGTTAAGTGCCATTGATTGCACGGCACCCCAGCACATTGAGATGACAATGGTGAAACTCTTCACCAAGTCCATCCTCAAATTCCTCATTCATCTCCATGCAAAGGGAATCGTGCATGGGGATATCCAGCCGGTGAGTGGACACCAGGTTCCGCACAACTGCAACATTAATTTGAGTTCCCGTTCGGGGCTCGTCTTCGTAGAACCTATACCCATTGATCAAAGCGTTAATGCATCTGCTCTGTCCAACTGTCAGTAGCTGCGGGTCATGATAACTGTACAGAGGGTTATATATGGGTGAAACTTGAGTTTAAAGTTTTGTTGCTATTAGGGACTCGCACTAGAGAAAAGCAGACATGTCGAAACAAAGCATTGCCCAAATCATGGAGACACAAACCAGTGCAAGTAAAAGGACGCTTTGAAATTAAGCAACTGTGCTTTAACCTGACAGCTGCCCACCTGTTTCCATGCTGCTCATGCGCATGAGAATGCATTACCAACTTCATGCATGTGCATGCTTCTGCCTAACTAACACTCACAGCTACAAGCTCCGTTCGGCCCTCTTGTAACAATCGTCATACAGGTATGATAAGAGCGCCCTCCTTTACGCCGGGCACCCCAGAGTGCTCTATATGAGATTAGAGATTGGAATAATCTCATCTAAATACATTTGAAAGGGCACCCCAGTGGCATCCGTCAGAAAACATTCTCTTGAGTTGCGATGAATAACCTTGGCAAAAGCGTGTCATCTCAGATTCCCCTTTTAATATTTATTGTGGTATTTTGCTACATGACCAATCTGCTGCAGGCTGAATAGTTGTGCATGCCTGTAATCCAGCACTGTAGAGCCGCAGGTTGGTGGATCACACCAATGGTGTGAAACATCATCTGTGGCCCCTCCTCGTGCCTCGGAGTGGTTCTCTCTCTTCCAGATAGAGTGAATACTGCATGGCATTGGCGTATTACAAGTTGACATTATTTATCATGACCTCTGAATGTGAATATCTTCTGCTGCCTATCGTCTAGAGGAACATGTCGATTAAAGAGCCTGGGGCAGGGACCATCCGGATGATGAGTTTTGAAAACAGCTTTTTGGTGGGACGCCAACGTGAGTCGTGAGTGTGTGGCTGAGTATGAGAATGTGTGTGTATGCAGTTCAAGGAGCGGTAGTGTAGTGGTTAGCACACTGCATTACGAAACTGGTGACCCAGGTGAGAGTGGCGATTTTCTGAACTGGTTGTGAGCCTCCCTAGGTAGACTCAGTCTCAAATGAGTACCTGGTGTGGTGTGTAAACAATGCCACTCAGGAGACAAAGGCATGGTGCAGGCCACCCACCCCCCTCAAGTGTCGTTTTGGACTTCATAGGTGGTCACTAATTGCACCTGCCCCAACAATGTCTAAGGCTACACGGGGGAACTTTTCTTTGTTTATGCAGTGAGGAACCGTAGTGTTGGGGTTAGTCGACAGCACTACAATCCTGGTGACTGTAGTAAAATTTGCGTTCATGAATATCTGAACCAGTCCTGGGCCTCCCCTAGGTTGACTCAGCCATAAATGAGTACCATGTGCGGTGTCTAGGCACCACCAGTTTAGAAGACAAAGGTGGCTGGGCGTGGTGCTGGCCACCCATCTTCGTGTGTGTTGTTCAGGCCTTCATTAGGTGCTCGCTAAAAGCAAATGCCAGATAAATTTGTTAAAGGCTATATGGGGACGTTTTGTGTGTGTGCACACGTGTTTGCGTCTCTTCACCTGTGTGTGCATGTGTCTAGACCTATGGGTGAGTACATGTGTTTGTATACATGTTTTTTCGTGCCTGTGTGTTGCTGTTAAAGGTTATATTGGTTATGTTTGTATTTTGTAATTCACAGGTTCACAGATTTTTGGTTCCCCTGCGTACCTTGCCCCAGAGGCATACCTGGGCCACATGTCATCTTTCCCGGTTGACATGTGGGGGCTGGGGTGTACAGTGGCCGAGTTGGCTACCGGGCGCATCCTCTTTCCGGCCATCAACAAACACGACCAGCTCCCGTGTTATATGGAGGTATTGCCCACACAGCAGTAACACTGACAATTCCGTTATTGAGTGATCAATTTCATGACCAATTTGCTCTTGAAATCGCGCAACTCAGTCATTGCTTCTAACCATGTTTTTCACTTCTCATCGAGTATTTCCGCATCAAGGGTATTAAAATAATATTCAGAATTGGTATGACCAATTGAACATGCGACAGGAAATACTTCCTTACAATTCCCTGAGCAGACCACTTGAGTCGTCTCTTCTGTGAGAAAGAGGCGTACGACTGCTCGCGACTGGTTGCATGGTTGTCCACACACAAGCTACTGAGTTGGATACAACCGCATGACAGAACCAATTACTCAGGCGTAGACCTGTCAAGGTAACTGTGAGCGGAACGCATAGATTTTTAGAGCTGGTGTTATGACTCGTGATAGATTATTGCATGAGGCCACGGATTGGCCAAATGTAACCCTACACCACCTGCAAATAATTTGAATTGTCAGATGAACGAGCATTTATCGCGCCAATTATTGTTGTTTCATCTCAACTGCTTGTAATGAAGAAAATTCTCACAACCATATAAGCAATTTCAAATGACGCCACGGGACCCATTACCTCCGCTGTGAATGAGGCAGATGGTGCATAGTATTTTGTGGTTTAATACCGCAGTAAAGACCAGGGCAGTCACTGGGATTGATCCGTGAACTTCTGCAACGTGCGGCGTTCGCGGTTTTGCTGGGCCATGCCAATAACACTGCCCCGTGCCTGCATGCGAGAACCATCGGGAGCGGTAGCCGAGTGGTTAGCACCCTGACCGTGTGGTGTTGAATGTTGGACCAGTCCTTGGCCTCTCAAATATCGACTCAGCATTAAATCAATACCTGGAGTGATTTGTAAAATAGTTGCTGTGGTGTGGCCTTGGGTGCTGTGCCATCATCAGTAGGTGCTCACAAACAGAACTTTCCACACAAGTGTGTCAATACTGTATGGGTGATCATTGTCTCTGTGTGAATTGTGTGTAGATCCTCGGGATGCCGCCTCAGAATTTGATTGATGACGCGCCTGAGAGAAACAAGTACTTTGGTGAGTGAAGGGGCGTGCGGGGGAATCGCGTTAAGTTTGAGGGGGAGCTGGGTCCGTTAAGAGTTTAGTGGGGCATTACTTTGTATATTCAACTACTTCCACATGTGTTTTGGCAGTCAATATGATTCGTAATGCATTTTGCATTTTGGGGATGTCTGTGTGAGGCTGTGTGTCTGTGTGAGATTCTATGGGTCTATTTGCAAGTATATTGTCCCTGTGCGAGTCTTTGGGTTTCTGTGTGAGTCAATGTCTGTGTGTGATTCTATGGGTCTTAGTGCAAGTATATTGTCTGTGTGTTTCGATGGGTATTTGTGTGAGTCAATGGGTGTCTGTGTCTCTGTGCGAGTCTGTGTCTCTGTGTTTGCCAATGTGTCTTCCTGTGATTCTATGGGTCTTTGGGCAAGTATAGTCTTTGTGTGAGCTATGGGTCTCTGTGTGAGTCTATGGGTCTCTGTGTGTGTCTATGGATATATGTTTGAGTCTATGGGTCTCTGTGTGGGTGTATGGGTCTATGTGTGGGTGTATGGGTCTATGTGTGAGGTTATGGGTCTCTGTGTGAGTCTATGGGTATCTGTGTGAGTCTATGGGTGTCTGTGTGAGGCTGTGTGTCTGTGTGATATTTTGTGGGTCTAATTGCAAGTATATTGTCCCAGTGAGTGAGTATTTGGGTTTCTGTGTGAGTCAATGGGTGTCTGTGTGAGGCTGTGTGTCTGTGTGTGAGTCTATGGGTCTTAGTGCAAGTATATTGTCTTTGTGTGAGTTTATGGGTCTCTGTGAGTCTATGGGTCTCTATGTGATTATATGGGTCTTTGTGCAAGTATATTGTCCCTGTGTGAATCTATGAGTCGATGTATGTCTGTGTCTCTGTGTGATTCAATGGGTCTTTGTGAAAGTATATTGTTTCTGTGTGAGTCTATGGGTCTCTGTGTGAGTCAATGGGTGTCTGTGTGAGGCTGTGTGTCTGTGTGAGATTCTATGGGTCTATTTGCAAGTATATTGTCCCTGTGTGAGTCTTTGGGTATTTGTGTGAGTCAATGGGTGTCTGTGTCTCTGTGCGAGTCTGTGTCTCTGTGTTTGCCAATGTGTCTTCCTGTGATTCTATGGGTCTTTGGGCAAGTATAGTCTTTGTGTGAGTTTATGGGTCTCTGTGTGAGTCTATGGGTCTCTGTGTGTGTCTATGGGTATATGTTTGAGTCTATAGGTCTCTGTGTGGGTGTATGGGTCTATGTGTGGGTGTATGGGTCTATGTGTGAGGTTATGGGTCTCTGTGTGAGTCTATGGGTATCTGTGTGAGTCTATGGGTCTCTGTGGGATTTTTTTCTCTGTGTGTGTCATTGGGTCTCGGTGTCTATGGGTCTGTGTGCAAGTATATTGTCCCTATGTGGGTGTATGGGTCTCTGTGCGAGTCAATGGGTGTCTGTGTGAGGCTGTGTGTCTGTGTGAGATTCTATGGGTCATTGTGCAAGTATATTGTTCCTGCGTGAGTCTTTGGGTTTCTGTGTGAGTCAATGGGTGTCTGTGTGAGGCTGTGTGTCTGTGTATGATTCTATGGGTCTTAGTGCAGCCGTCCTCCCCTAATTAGCGCGAATAATCGAGAGTCTACTGTACTTGGCTCCCATTGCCACTGCTTTGCAGCACTGAGTAATGAGCGAAAGCCCACGAGCACAAGGGGACAACATTCACAGGGCCGCACAGACAAGTCACGTGCCCCAACTTTCTATACTGCCACCTTTCAGCCCCATGAGTTTACAGGCACGTGCCACCACCTCGGTCAGATCAGTAAATGCAATCACGTAAAATTGTCCATTGCAATGATTGATGTTGATTGACGTGGCTCTGTTGCTGTCCCCTTTGTGGGCCGAGTCGTCTGCGCGGGAGCAGGAAATTGTTATCATTGAGCACGCGCATCGATCTATCGTGAGTTCTACAATTTTAGTTTAATTCATTAACCAACTCAATTTTCTTAACTTAAACATAACTTATACCACTATACTTTAGTGGTTTTTGGCATAGAGATCCACGGAAGATGAATATTTGGGATTATCCACGATTTTGAATTATCCGTGGCCATCCTCCCGGTCATTAGTGTGGAAAATGGAGAGTCTACTGTAATCAACAATCCTTTTTGGCCAATATGAATAATCCTTTGATAAACACATGCTTGGTTTGTTTTCCAGGTAAGTCCAATAGCAATAGGATTCATACAACCCTTGTACATTTGATCACCTTTCAAGTTCTGCGATCCCAGTCGTCGCACAGAGGTGATGCGTAAAGTAAAGGCCGACCGAAATTCGGTTTCGGTGCCGAAAGTTGGCAAATGGCCGCTTTCGACATACGTTCGGTTTCGGCCGAAAGTACATTTTTTACTTTCGGTTTACTTTCGGTTTCGGCCGAAACTGATATTGACTTTCGGTCAACCGAAGATCTATTTTTAGAATATAACGCTAGTGCTACGTTTATCTCTCTGCCTATCGGCCGGTCAGTCGGCGCTAGGCAATCCTGCGATAGGCTGCAAAAACACATCAGCAGCAGCTTGGGAGCGAGGTTACAGCCGCAACGATGGTCTGTTAATGTCAACAGACGGCAGCCTGCTTTTGCATCCGTGGGTGGAGTCTCTTTGGCGGGACGACAACAAAGTGCCGTTGTTGTCTGTTCCCAGCCGCCTGCCCGCCTTGGCTTATGTGTTGCGTTCTCTTCAGTCTATACGCGTGTTGATACCGAGATTCGAAGTCTGACAATATTCTTCTTGGTTCTTTCGGTAAAGTCACTTAGAAGGGAAGTAATAAAATAATAAAAATAAAACATAATAAAAAAATGAAGAATTCTTCACCTGAGGACAGCTGCTTGCGTTGTGGCCGAAACGTCGTGAGAATTATTTTATTATGTTTTATTTTTATTATTTTATTATTTCCCTTCTATGTGACTTTACCGAAAGAACCAAGAAGATGAATCCCTGCAGTCACGAAAGCTTTAAATCGAAATCTGACAATATTGTTATTCAGTTAGTTAATAGTTACGTAGCGAATTAGTGATAACAAAATTACGAATCTGAGTGAAGTAGAAAATTAAACTTAATAAACGGAGCAGTTAATCACTAAAGTCGATTCTGATGCAAGAAACAGCAACCTGCTGGGCGAGAATGCGGAAAAACTGGTATTTCTTAACTACAACATTCGTTTGTTTAGATATAATCACTAAGTAACACCTAAAGATTTGATATTTAACGACTCTTACTGCAGGCTCTGAATGATTAGTTCTAGATACATTTTTTATTAAAGTAGCATTGCATCATGACCTATATATAAAAAATGAAAATTTGTGAATGTGTCTGTTCAAAATGTTTAGCGTACTTCCTGACATGCAACAAACTTTAAATTTGCCATGTGGGTACTTTCCATACTGTACACCATGCATACACTTTGGTATTATTTTTTGGGGGGGGGGGGGTGCAATAATGCATATATTTTGCACGGCAAGCGAGCTGTGACGTCACATCTGTCATGTCACCCGCGCATGTGTAGCGCTTAGCGCTACGAACATGGCGTGGTGCTGGCCACCCACCCCCTCGTGTGCCATGCCGGCCTTCATAGGTACTCGCTAACAGCACTTGCCCCCTACAGTCTCACAGGCTACATGGTGGATTTTTGTCCTTATCCTGTGTGTATGTAGGGGGGGGCAGCGACTGCGTAGCGATTCGCGCGCTGCGCTACAAACCCGACGACCAAAGTTCAATTCCCACTCATGGCCACCGCCGGTGACGATTATTTGAACTGGTCCTGGGCCTCCCCTAGGTCGACTCAGCCTCAAACGAGTAAGTGGTGTGTCAACATCGCCACTGGGGAGACAAAGGCAGCCGGCCGTGGTGAATCCAAGTCCCGGGCGAAGCCGGGTAGTAAAGCTAGTATTTCATAAATCTTGTGTTCGGTAACTTTGGTTATAAACCTTTCTGTTTTGGTCTCGGTCGAAAGTGTAGTTAAACTTTCGGTTTGGCCGAAAGTGAAGTTCAACTTTCGGTTTCGGCTTCGGTTTCGGCCAAAAGCCAATATTTAACTTTCGGTCTGGTTTCGGTTTGGGCCGAAACCAGAAATTCAGTTTCGGTCATCCTCTAGCGTCAATGCTTCAGCCTACAACACGCCATGGCAACGTAACTGGTACTGGGCAACTATCTGAACGCTGGAATAAAAAAAACCCGTCTTTCTTGCAACCAAAAACGGCAGGATGGATATGCATGGTGTGCATGCATAATGTGAATGTATGTCTGTTGATTATCCTATGAATAACCCAACCGATATTGGATATCCATTGTAATTTATATGCATTTATAACCTCCCCCCCCCCCGGCCTTCGGCCTAATTGCCCCACAAGTGAGACATCACATTTATCTCTTGAGAAATCCTCCTGCTTCGCTCTTAACAACCCTGGCTATCGCCTGTTGATGTGAGTTGGAATTACTGACAAAACGTCGTACTCGAATTGTAAATTTTATTTTATACCTACGTGACTTTACCAAAAGAACCAAAGAGTATTGAATTGTAAATGTTGGGGGTTTACTCTCGAACACACCAGTGTGCTGAACTAGTAACGAATTAGCACGTTTTGATTACGTGACAAACCTCACTACAGTAATTGGCTGTGTTGGCGGTGGCGGGTTGAACGACACATTCATATTTACGTCGTCTAACCCAAAAACCTCGATTATGGATAATGGTCGTGAAAGCTTGAGGTCTTCTTGGGGTAAACAAACTTATGAATATTTATGTTGAACTTCTTTCGCACCGTACATAGCCAACTGTGCTAATCGGAGGTGTGGAAATAGAAAAAGCCTTGGTTGGAAC
>WFAB01004025.1:0-10257 GCA_018977245.1 Lethenteron camtschaticum
GCTGTTAGCGAGCAGCACCTATGAAGGCTATCGCCACTGTGGCACACGAGGGGGTGGGTGGCCAGCACCACGCCCGGCCGCCTTTGTCTCCCCAGTGCTAGCGATGTTTACTACACACACCGCTACACCAGGTACTCATTTGAGGCTGAGTCGACGTAGGGGAGGCCCCAGGACCGGTTCAGATAATCGTCACTGGCGGTGTTGGTGGCCGTGAGCGGGAATCGAACTCGGGTCGCCGGGTTCGTAGCGCAGCGTAGCGCTAACCGCTGCACCACCGCTCCCCACACACACACAGACACACACCTACAGACACACACCTACAGACACACGTACAGATACACACACAGACACACACACAGAGACACACACAGACACACACACAGACACACACATAGAGACACCACACAGACACACAGACACACCCCTACAGACACAGACACACACCTACACACACACACACCTACACACAGACACACACCTACAGACACACACACCTACAACACACACACCTACAGACACACACACACGCAGACACACACACACAGACACACACACACACCTACAGACACACACAGACACACACCTACAGACACACACACACACCTACAGACACACACACACACAGACACACACACACCCTACACACACACCTACACACACACACCTACACACACCTACATACACACACCCACACAACACCACACACCTACACACACACACCTACACACACACACACCTACACACACACCTACACACACACCTACAGACACCACACACAGACACACACAGACACACCACCTACACACCTACACACACACACCTACACACACACCTACAGACACAGACACACACCTATACACACACACTCACGCCTACAGACACTCACCACTACAGACACACACACATAGACACACACACACACCCTACAGACACCCACAGGCACACACCTACACACAGACACACACCTACAAAAGACACACCACACACCTACACACACACCTACACACACACCTACAGACACAGACACACACCTAAACACACACACTCACGCCTACAGACACTCACCACTACAGACACACACATAGACACACACACACCTACACAAACACCTACACACACACCCGATTGTACATTTCCGTGATATAATCCAATCGGAATGCAGCCCTGCAGACTGAATTGGATTAGCATATCATTAGCATCTCATTAGCATATTATTAGCGACTCGATCTGAAGTTGTCGTGACCTCAGGAATTCCTGTTTTATGGGTCTCTCGGCAAAGTTACGTAAAGAGGTTCAAATTACTATTTAAAGTTTTATATATAAAAATAAAATGTATATATAAGTATAAAATGCATATATAAGTATAAAATGTATATACAAGTATAAAATGAGTTATATAATAATATAAAATGAATATTTAAATATAAAATGTTTTGAATATTAATATAAAATGTTTTATATATAAATATAAAATGAACAAAAAACTATTTCCACCCGATGACGATCGCCTGTGTTGTGATCGAAACGTATTTTTTGTTTATTTAATATTAATTATTTTTATTACTTTCTACCTATGGGGCCGTCCATAAATGACGTCACGCACCTATGGGGTGGGGGGGAGGGGGTCAGACATTTGTGACGATGTGTGACGTATTTAATGTGGCGCCGCACCCTGATGCTGTAGAAGAAAACATTTATGAAAAACTCAATTTAATTAAGTAAAACGTGTTGTCTACATTCATTTATTAAACTTGCCCGTTTTGATGTGACGTCACATTTCTCCCCCCCCCCCCTCGTCACAAATGTCTGACCCCCCCCTCTCCCCCCTAGGTACGTGACGTCATTTATGGACGAACACGACACATTTGCACGTGATCATGACGACGATGAAGCCACCACCACCACGTGGTTGAGCTGCGGGGTCCTGACACGTGGTGTGTGACGTCACAACAACAACGACGCAGTATTCAGAGTATTTGGACTTAATAGGCGCTCGCTAACAACCCCACCCACCCGCCCACTTCCCCCACTACTTCCCCCCACCACAGCCCCTCCCCCCCCCACTGTCGTCATTCCGAGCATTCCTCGCACAAACTTCCCACTGCGCTCCAAAGCAGAGCAAAGATCGCTCCGTCTCCATCTCTCGCTCCATCTCCGTCCCTCGCTCCATCTCCATCCTCTCGCTCTCCTCGCTCGCTCGCACACGTAGACACACACATAGACACACACACACAGACACGTAGACATATATACACACATAGACACACACACACAGACACGTAGACATATATACACACATGACACACACACACAGACACACACCGACACCACACACCAGACACACACAGACACACACACACAGACAGACACACAGACACAACAACAACAACCGCCATTCGCCACTAAGTGGCGGTGACGTCACTACGACGCTTGTGCCAGGCCAAGTGCACCTTGAGGCCACGTGAAGTGTCGAACGCCCGCTGGCAGGAGGTCACGGGGCAGACCCACACACAGACACACACACACAGATACACACAGACACACACACACAGACACACACAGACACACACAGACACACACACACAGACAGACACAGACACACAGACACACACACACAGACAGACACAGACACACGCATAGTGTGATGCTGTATGCGAGCGCTCTGGTGATGGTGGTGATGGTGATTGCTGTACCAACTGGTTTATGAGTGGTCTGTCCTCATTGGGGAAGCCCCCATGACCCCCCCCCATGAACCCCCCTCCTTGCCCCCTTCCATGCCCCCATGACCCCCAATTCCCCCCAATCACCCCCATGCCCTTCCCCTATGCCCTCCCCCCCATGCCCCCACCCCATGCCCACCCCATGCCCTCCCCCCATGCCCCCCATGCCCCCACCCCATGCCCCCCCCATGCCCCCCCCATGCCCCCCCATGCCCCCACCCCATGCCCCCCCCCCATGCCCTCCCCCCATGCTCCCACCCCATGCCCTCCCCCCATGCCCCCCCATGCCCCCACCCCATGCCCCCACCCCATGCCCCCCCCCCATGCCCTCCCCCGATGCCCGCAGGCTGGAGACTAAAAAATCCCCAACAGATGAAGGCAGCACGAAATAAAATACCCTGTCAGCGTGTGTGTGTCACTGTGTGTGTCAGTGTGTGCGTGTGTGTGTCACTGTGTGTGTGTCACTGTGTGTGTCAGTGTGTGCGTGTGTGTGTCACTGTGTGTGTGTGTCACTGTGTGTGTCAGTGTGTGTGTGTCACTGTGTGTGTGTGTCACTGTGTGTGTCACTGTGTGTGTCACTGTGTGTGTGTGTCACTGTGTGTGTGTCACTGTGTGTGTCACTGTGTGTGTGTCACTGTGTGTGTGTCACTGTGTGTGTGTGTCACTGTGTGTGTCACTGTGTGTGTCAGTGTGTGTGTGTGTCACTGTGTGTGTGTCACTGTGTGTGTGTGTCTGTGTGTGTGTCACTGTGTGTGTATCACTGTGTGTGTGTCAGTGTGTGTGTCACTGTGTGTGTGTGTCACTGTGTGTGTCACTGTGTGTGTCACTGTGTGTGTGTCACTGTGTGTGTGTCACTGTGTGTGTCACTGTGTGTGTGTCACTGTGTGTGTCACTGTGTGTGTCACTGCGTGTGTGTGTCTGTGTGTGTGTCACTGTGTGTGTGTCTGTGTGTGTGTCACTGTGTGTGTCACTGTGTGTGTCACTGTGTGTGTCAGTGTGTGCGTGTGTGTGTCACTGGTGTGTGTGTGTCTGTGTGTGTGTCACTGTGTGTGTCACTGTGTGTGTGTCAGTGTGTGTGGGGAGCGGTAGTGTAGCGGTTAGCGCTACGCTGCGCTATGAACTCGGCGACCCGGGTTCGATTCCAACTCACGGCCAACACCAGTGACGATTATCTGAACCGGTCCTGGGCCTCCCCTAGGTCGACTCAGCATGAAATGAGTACCTGGTGCGGTGTGTAAACATCGCCACTGGGGAGACAAAGGCGGTCGGGCGTGGTGCTGGCCACCCACCCCCTCGTGTACCGTTCCGGCCTTCATAGGTGCTCGCTAACAGCACTTGTCCCTACAGTCTGTTAAGGCTATACGGGGGATCTTTGTGTGTCGCTGTGTGTGTGTCGCTGTGTGTGTGTCGCTGTGTGTGTGTATGCGTATGCGTGTGTGTCACTGTGGTGTGTCTCTATGTGTGTGTGAGTGTGTGTGTATCAATCTCTATGTGTGTATATATATGTGTGTGTCACTGTGTGTGTGTGTGTCTCTACAAGTGGTGCATCAGCCAGTCATCTCGGTCAGTCGACCCGTGGCACCTGCTGGGTCTACCCCGTGACCTCCTGCCAGCGGACGTTCGACAGTTCACTTGGCCTCAAGGTGCACATGGCCTGGCACAAGCGTCGTGGTGACGTCACCGCCACTTAGTGGCGAATGACTGTTGTTGTGTGTGTCTGTCTGTCTGTGTGTCTTTGTGTGTCTGTGTGTGTGTGGGGAGCGGTGGAGCAGCGAATGGCGGTTGTTGTTGTTGTTGTGTGTGTCTTTATGTGAGTGTGTGTACCAATCTCTATGAGTGAGTGTGTTTGTATATATATCTATGTGAGTGTGTACCAATCTCTATGTGTATCAATCTCTATGAGTGAGTGTGTGTGTATACATATGTGTCTATATATATCTATGTGAGTGTGTGTGTGTATGTATCTATGTGAGTGTGTACCAATCTCTATGTGAGTATGTATCAATCTCTGAGTGAGTGTGTGTGTGTATATGTGTGTCTATATATATCTATGTGAGTGTGTAACAACCTCTGTAAGTGTGTGTGTGAGTAAGCGATTTGCATAACACACACACACACCGCTTACTCATCCACACACACACCCAGACACACGTGGGTCGCACCCAGGTAATTGAGGTATGCGCTTGCCTTCATCACGAGGTCGACTTAAAATAGCCACGTGAAAGACCCACCTGATAAAGGTGACGCCGTCGAAACGTCGTCGTAGTTTTTTTCGGGTCACTTCATTACTTTTGTTAAACTATCTACGTGACTTTAGAATGCGGCTTCAAAATAGTCGGAGCGACGATCAGAACGCTTCTGTTTTCATAGCGCAGGATGCGGAATCCGAGGATCTATAAAGCTCTTTATTTTGTTGCAGATGTCCAGTTGTTGTTGTCACGTTATAAGAACATAACAACAACAACACATATTCTTGGTTCTTTCGGTAAAGTCACGTAGAAGGGAAGTAATAAAATAATAAAAATAAAACATCATAAAATAATTCTCACGACGTTTCGGCCACAACGCAAGCAGCCGTCCTCAGGTGAAAAACAGGTCCTCAGGTGAAGAACAGCTTCAGACGCTGTCTTTCCGACAGACCTGTTCTTCACCTGAGGACGGCTGCTTGCGTTGTGGCCGAAACGTCGTGAGAATTATTTTATGATGTTTTATTTTTATTATTTTATTACTTCCCTTCTACGTGACTTTACCGAAAGAACCAAGAAGATGAATCCCTGCAGTCACGAAAGCTTTAAATCGAAATGTAATAATATTATATTACTATATTATTTTATTATTTGAATATATTATATTATAGTATTATGTTGTGTTTTTATTATTCTATTATTTCCCTTCAACGTGACTTTACCGAAAGAACCAAGAAGATGAATCCCTGCAGTCACGAAAGCTTTAAATCGAAATGTAATAATATTATATTACTATATTATTTTATTATTTGAATATATTATATTATGTTATAGTATTATGTTGTGTTTTTATTATTTTATTATTTCCCTTCTACGTGACTTTACCGAAAGAACCAAGAAGATGAATCCCTGCAGTCACGAAAGCTTTAAATCGAAATGTAATAATATTATATTACTATATTATTTTATTATTTGAATATATTATATTATAGTATTATGTTGTGTTTTTATTATTCTATTATTTCCCTTCAACGTGACTTTACCGAAAGAACCAAGAAGATGAATCCCTGCAGTCACGAAAGCTTTAAATCGAAATTTAATAATATTATATTACTATATTATTTTATTATTTGAATATATTACATTATGTTATAGTATTATGTTGTGTTTTTATTATTTTATTATTTCCCTTCAACGTGACTTTACCGAAAGAACCAAGAAGATGAATCCCTGCAGTCACGAAAGCTTTAAATCGAAATGTAATAATATTATATTACTATATTATTTTATTATTTGAATATATTATATTATAGTATTATGTTGTGTTTTTATTATTCTATTATTTCCCTTCAACGTGACTTTACCGAAAGAACCAAGAAGATGAATCCCTGCAGTCACGAAAGCCTTAAATCGAAATTTAATAATATTATATTACTATATTATTTTATTATTTGAATATATTATATTATGTTATAGTATAATGTTGTGTTTTTATTATTTTATTATTTCCCTTCTTCGTGACTTTACCGAAAGAACCAAGAAGATGAATCCCTGCAGTCACGAAAGCTTTAAATCGAAACAACAACACAGTTACAGGCACTCGATGCGAGGGTTAAGTAAGAAACACGGTAAAAAGCAGAAATATTTGAAGAAAAAAAATACTTAACAATTGTTTTTGTATTTCAACAAAAATGTTTGCAGCACAAATACAACTCAACTTTGCTTGTTGAACAGGGAGCAGGCCTTTCGCGGCCAGTAGCATCCACAACACAGGTTGTTTTGGGGGAGTTAGATCGCGTAAATTGTACAAGTGTTGTGTTGTTAAACCCGCCACCACCCGGGTTAGGGTCATAGGGTCAGAGCTTGGGTTATATGCAGTGGTAGGGTTATAGGGTTAGGTATATAGGGGTAGGGTCATAGGGTCAGAGCTTGGGTTATATGCAGTGGTAGGGGTAGGGTTATAGGGTTATACTGGTAGGAACGAAGTGGACCAGACCACCAATAGATTAATGTGTCCGTCCGTCCGTCCGTCCGTCCGACTGTCCGTCCGTCCGTCCGTCCGTCCGTCCGTCCGTCCGTGGGAGGGTTTGGCATTTCTGTGATTGGGGGGGTTATTGATCACGACGAGTGATTGGGGGGGTTATTGATCACGAGCGAGTGATTGGGGGGGTTATTGATCACGAGCGAGTGATTGGGGGGGTTATTGATCACGAGCGAGTGATTGGGGGGGGTTATTGATCACGAGCGAGTGATTGGGGGGGTTATTGATCACGAGCGAGTGATTGGGGGGTTATTGATCACGAGTGATTGGGGGGTTATTGATCACGAGTGATTTGGGGGGTTATTGATCACGAGTGAGTGATTGGGGGGGTTATTGATCACGAGTGATTGGGGGGTTATTGATCACGAGTGATTGGGGGGGTTATCGATCACGAGTGATTGGGGGGGTTATTGATCACGAGTGAGTGATTGGGGGAGGTTATTGATCACGAGCGAGTGATTGGGGGGGTTATTGATTACGAGCGAGTGATTGGGGGGTTATTGATCATGAGCGAGTGATTGGGGGAGGTTATTGATCACGAGCGAGTGATTGGGGGGGTTATTGATCACGAGCGAGTGATTGGGGGGTTATTGATCACGAGCGAGTGATTGGGGGGTATATTGATCACGAGCGAGTGATTGGGGGGGGTTATTGATCACGAGCGAGTGATTGGGGGGTTATTGATCACGAGGGAGTGATTGGGGGGGTTATTGATCACGAGCGAGTGATTGGGGGGGTTATTGATCACGAGCGAGTGATTGGGGGGGTTATTGATCACGAGGGAGTGATTGGGGGGTTATTGATCACGAGCGAGTGATTGGGGGGTTATTGATCACGAGGGAGTGATTGGGGGGGTTATTGATCACGAGCGAGTGCTTGGGGGGGTTATTGATCACGAGCGAGTGATTGGGGAGGTTATTGATCACGAGTGATTGGGGGGTTATCGATCACGAGTGATTGGGGGGGTTATTGATCACGAGTGATTGGGGGGGTTATTGATCATGAGCGAGTGATTGGGGGAGGTTATTGATCACGAGCGAGTGATTGGGGGGGGTTATTGATCACGAGCGAGTGATTGGGGGGTTATTGATCACGAGCGGAGTGATTGGGGGGTTATTGATCACGAGCGAGTGATTGGGGGGTTATTGATCACGAGCGAGTGATTGGGGGGTTATTGATCACGAGCGAGTGATTGGGGGGTTATTGATCACGAGCGAGTGATTGGGGGGGTTATTGATCACGAGCGAGTGATTGGGGGGGTTATTGATCACGAGCGAGTGATTGGGGGGGTTATTGATCACGAGGGAGTATTGGGGGGTTATTGATCACGAGCGAGTGATTGGGGGGTTATTGATCACGAGGGAGTGATTGGGGGGGTTATTGATCACGAGCGAGTGCTTGGGGGGGTTATTGATCACGAGGAGTGATTGGGGGGTTATTGATCACGAGTGATTGGGGGGTTATTGATCACGAGTGATTGGGGGGTTATTGATCACGAGTGATTGGGGGGGTTATTGGATCACGAGTGATTGGGGGGTTAATCGATCACGAGTGATTGGGGGGTTATAGATCACGAGTGATTGGGGGGTTATCGATCACGAGTGATTGGGGGGTTATTGATCACGAGTGATTGGGGGTTATTGATTACGAGCGAGTGATTGGGGGGTTATTGATCACGAGCGAGTGATTGGGGGGGTTATTGATCACGAGCGAGTGGATTGGGGGGGTTATTGATCACGAGCGAGTGATTGGGGGGGTTATTGATCACGAGCGAGTGATTGGGGGGGTTATTGATCACGAGAGAGTGATTGGGGGGGGGTTATTGATCACGAGCGAGTGATTGGGGGGGTTATTGATCACGAGCGAGTGATTGGGGGGGTTATTGATCACGAGCGAGTGATTGGGGGGGGTTATTGATCACGAGCGAGTGATTGGGGGGGGTTATTGATCACGAGCGATTGGGGGTTATTGATCACGAGCGAGTGATTGGGGGGGTTATTGATCACGAGGGAGTGATTGGGGGGGTTATTGATCACGAGCGAGTGATTGGGGGGGTTATTGATCACGAGCGAGTGATTGGGGGGGTTATTGATCACGAGGGAGTGATTGGGGGGTTATTGATCACGAGCGAGTGATTGGGGGTTATTGATCACGAGGGAGTGATTGGGGGGGTTATTGATCACGAGCGAGTGCTTGGGGGGTTATTGATAGCGAGCGAGTGATTGGGGAGGTTATTGATCACGAGTGATTGGGGGGTTATCGATCACGAGTGATTGGGGGGGTTATTGATCACGAGTGATTGGGGGGGTTATTGATCATGAGCGAGTGATTGGGGGAGGTTATTGATCACGAGCGAGTGATTGGGGGGGTTATTGATCACGAGCGAGTGATTGGGGTTATTGATCACGAGCGAGTGATTGGGGGGTTATTGATCACGAGCGAGTGATTGGGGGGTTATTGATCACGAGCGAGTGATTGGGGGGTTATTGATCACGAGCGAGTGATTGGGGGTATATTGATCACGAGCGAGTGATTGGGGGGGTTATTGATCACGAGCGAGTGATTGGGGGGGTTATTGATCACGAGCGAGTGATTGGGGGGGTTATTGATCACGAGCGAGTGATTGGGGGGGTTATTGATCACGAGGGAGTGATTGGGGGGTTATTGATCACGAGCGAGTGATTGGGGGGTTATTGATCACGAGGGAGTGATTGGGGGGTTATTGATCACGAGCGAGTGCTTGGGGGGGTTATTGATCACGAGTGATTGGGGTGGTTATTGATCACGAGTGATTGGGGGTTATTGATCACGAGTGATTGGGGGGGTTATTGATCACGAGTGATTGGGGGTTATCGATCATGAGTGATTGGGGGGTTATAGATCACGAGTGATTGGGGGGTTATCGATCACGAGTGATTGGGGGGTTATTGATCACGAGTGATTGGGGGTTATTGATTACGAGCGAGTGATTGGGGGGTTATTGATCACGAGCGAGTGATTGGGGGGGTTATTGATCACGAGCGAGTGATTGGGGGGGTTATTGATCACGAGCGAGTGATTGGGGGTTATTGATCACGAGCGAGTGATTGGGGGTTATTGATCACGAGAGAGTGATTGGGGGGGTTATTGATCACGAGCGAGTGATTGGGGGGGTTATTGATCACGAGCGAGTGATTGGGGGGTTATTGATCACGAGCGAGTGATTGGGGGGGTTATTGATCACGAGCGAGTGATTGGGGGGGGGTTATTGATCACGAGCGATTGGGGGGTTATTGATCACGAGTGATTGGGGGGTTATCGATCACGAGTG
>WFAB01004026.1:0-10257 GCA_018977245.1 Lethenteron camtschaticum
CTTACATTTTACAAAGTATACGCACTTTTGTATTTTGATGCGTAATCGTCAACGTCCCCCACAATCTCCTGAGGTAAATGATTACAACGTTACATTATAATTCATTATTATACGTTATTATACATTATTATTACTTAAAGTAATATAGTTTATATAAACTGTGTATATACATTTTATTTACAAAGTACACTTTTTTTAAACCTCTTTCTGAGGTAAATGTTACAACGTTACATTATAATTCATTATTAAACATTATTATTATTTAAATAAATGTTGTTTATATATATTCTGTGTATATAAGCTGTGTATATAAACTGTGTACATAAACAACATCTTACATTTTATTTACAAAGTACACATTTTTTAAAACCTCTTTCTGAGGTAAATGTTACAACGTTACATTATAATTCATTATTATAATTCATTATTATTATTTAAATAAATGTTGCTTATATAAATTGTCTATATAAACTGTGTGTACATAAACAACATCTTACATTTTATTTACAAAGTACACTTTTTTTTACCTCTTTCTGAGGTAAATGTTACAACGTTACATTATAATTCATTATTAAACATTATTATTATTTAAATAAATGTTGTTTATATATATTCTGTGTATATAAGCTGTGTATATAAACTGTGTACATAAACAACATCTTACATTTTATTTACAAAGTACACATTTTTTAAAACCTCTTTCTGAGGTAAATGTTACAACGTTACATTATAATTCATTATTATAATTCATTATTATTATTTAAATAAATGTTGCTTATATAAATTGTCTATATAAACTGTGTGTACATAAACAACATCTTACATTTTATTTACAAAGTACACTTTTTTTTACCTCTTTCTGAGGTAAATGGTTACAACGTTACATTATTATTCATTATTATACGTTATTATACATTATTATTACTTAAAGTAATTTAGTTTATATAAACTGTGTATATAAAAACTGTGTATGTACATTTTATTTACAAAGTACACTTTTTTTACCTCTTTCTGAGGTAATTGGTTACAACGTTACATTATAATTCATTATTATACGTTATTATACATTATTATTACTTAAAGTAATATAGTTTATATAAACTGTGTATATACATTTTATTTACAAAGTACACTTTTTTTAAACCTCTTTCTGAGGTAAATGTTACAACGTTACATTATAATTCATTATTATTATTTAAATAAATGTTGCTTATATAAATTGTGTATATAAACTGTGTGTACATAAACAACATCTTACATTTTATTTATAAAGTACACTTTTTTTAAACCTCTTTTTGAGGTAAATGGTTACAACGTTACATTATAATTCATTATTATACGTTATTATTATTACTTAAAGTAATATAGTTTATAAAAACTGTGTATATAAAAAACTGTGTATGTACATTTTATTTACAAAGTACACTTTTTTTACCTCTTTCTGAGGTAAATGGTTAGAACGTTACATTATAATTCATTATTATTATTTAAAGTAATTTTGTTTATATACACAGTTTATATACTGTGTATATAAACTGTGTATAAACTGTGTATATAAACTGTGTACATAAACAACATCTTACATTTTATTTACAAAGTACATTTTTTAACCTCTTTCTGAGGTAAATGTTACAACGTTACATTATAATTCATTATTAAACATTATTATTATTTAAATAAGTGTTGTTTATATAAAGACATCTTACATTTTAGTTACAAAGCACACCAACCCACCCACCCACCAACCCACCCACCAACCCACCAACCCACCCACCAACCCACCAACCAACCAACCCACCAACCCACCCACCAACCCACCAACCAACCCACCACCAACCCACCCACCAACCCACCCACCCACCAACCCACCAACCAACCCACCAACCAACCCACCAACCAACCCACCCACCAACCAACCCACCAACCAACCCACCAACCAACCCACCCACCCACCAACCCACCCACCAACCCACCCACCAACCCACCCACCAACCCACCACCAACCCACCCACCAACCACCAACCACCCACCAACCAACCCACCCACCAACCCACCAACCAACCCACCCACCAACCCACCAACCAACCCACCCACCAACCAACCAACCCACCAACCCACCCACCAACCCACCCACCAACCCACCCACCAACCCACCAACCCACCAACCCACCAACCAACCCACCAACCAACCCACCAACCAACCCACCCACCAACCAACCAACCAACCCACCCACCAACCCACCAACCAACCCACCCACCAACCAACCAACCCACCAACCAACCAACCCACCAACCCACCAACCAACCAACCCACCCACCCACCCACCAACCAACCAACCAACCCACCAACCAACCCACCCACCCACCAACCCACCAACCAACCCACTCACCCACCCACCCACTCACCCACCAACCCACCAACCCACCCACCAACCCACCCACCAACTCACCCACCCACCAACCCACCCACTCACCCACCCACCAACCCACCCACCAACCACCAACCCACCCACACCTCCTCACGCATCATGTGGCGGGTGTGGGGGGTGATTCTACAGTGAACCCAGCGAATGTGGTGACGACCACAACGATGACCGACGGAGGAGGAGTTGGTGGTGGCGGTGGTGGCGGTGGTGGCGGTGGTGGTGGTGGCGGTGGTGGCGGTGGTGGTGGCGGCGGTGGTGGTGGTGGTGAGCGGTTGCTTGCGAGGCTGTTGGAGGCCGGCTGTCCGGGGTTGGAGGGTGCCACGGGAGGTGACTTGGACTGCCTGTTTCACGACCCGCGGGATGCAGCTTTCGTTGAGTGGCTCATGGACGGAGGGTCGGATGGAGAGGTGAGGGGGGTGGTGGTGGTGGTGGTGGTGGTGGCGGTGGTGGCGGCACACACACACACACACACGTACAGACACACACGCACGTACAGACACACACACACGTACAGACACACGCACGTACAGACACACACGCACGTACAGACACACACGCACGTACAGACACACACACACGTACAGACACACACGTACAGACACACGCACGTACAGACACACACGCACGTACAGACACACACACGTACAGACACACACACACGTACAGACACACGCACGTACAGACACACACGCACGTACAGACACACACACACACACGTACAGACACGCACACACACACGTACAGACACACACACACACACGTACAGACACACACACAGACACACACACAGACACACACACAGACACACACACACACAGACTCAGTAGTGTAGTGTAGCTAACC
This sequence comes from Lethenteron camtschaticum, assembly GCA_018977245.1. Lineage (NCBI taxonomy): Eukaryota > Metazoa > Chordata > Hyperoartia > Petromyzontiformes > Petromyzontidae > Lethenteron > Lethenteron camtschaticum. The sequence continues at coordinate 3,270 of WFAB01004026.1, forward strand.
GCTCCACTACTGCTCCCCCTGGCTGACTGCTGTTGCTTCTCTAGGGAATTGTCAACAAGCGTTGCGTGCTGACGGAAGGCGAACTCCAGGCCTTCCAACAGCTGAAGGCGGATTGTAAGTACTTGCACAGTCACTCACTCGGTTGGGAGAGGTCTCGGTGTCTCTGACACGGCCATCGTGAACCCCCTGAGAGAGACACCCAGGGCTTGAACCCTGACCCCAGGGTCTCAGTGTCTCTGACACGGCCATCGTGAACCCCCTGAGAGAGAGAGACACCCAGACCCAGGGTCTCGGTGTCTCTGACACGGTCATCGTGAACCCCCTGAGAGAGAGAGACACCCAGACCCAGGTTCTCAGTGTCTCTGATACGGCCATCGTGAACCCCAAGAGAGACCCAGGGCTTGAACCCTGACCCCACGGTCTCGGTGTCTCTAACACGGCCATCGTGAACCCCCTGAGAGAGACACCCAGACCCAGGGTCTCAGTGTCTCCGACACGGCCATCGTGAACCCCCTGAGAGAGACACCCAGACCCAGGGCTTGAACCCTGACCCCAGGGTCTCAGTGTCTCTGACACGGCCATCGTGAACCCCCTGAGAGAGAGACACACCTAGACCCAGGGCTTGAACCCTGACCCCAGGGTCTCAGTGTCTCTGACACGGCCATCGTGAACCCCTGAGAGAGAGACACACCTAGACCAGGGCTTGAACCCTGACCCCAGGGCTTGAACCCTGACCCCAGAGTCTTTGTGTCTCTGACACGGCCATCGTGAACCCCCTGAGAGACACCCAGACCCAGGGTCTCAGTGTCTCCGACACGGCCATCGTGAACCCCCTGAGAGAGAGAGAGACACCCAGACCCGGGGATTGAACCCTGACCCCAGGGTCTCAGTGTCTCTGATACGGCCATCGTGAACCCCCTGAGAGAGACACCCAGACCCGGGGCTTGAACCCTGACCCTAGGGTCTTGGTGTCTCTGACACGGCCATCGTGAACCCCCTGAGAGAGAGACACCCAGACCCAGGGCTTGAACCTTGACCCCAGGGTCTCAGTGTCTCTGACACGGCCATCGTGAACCCCCTGAGAGAGACACCCAGACCCAGGGCTTGAACCCTGACCCCAGGATCTGGGTGTCTCTGACACGGCCATCGTGAACCCCCTGAGAGAGAGAGAGACCCAGACCCAGGGCTTGAACCCTGACCCCAGGGCTTGAACCCTGACCCCAGGGTCTCAGTGTCTCTGACATGGCCATCGTGAACCCCCTGAGAGAGAGAGAGAGACCCAGACCCAGGGCTTGAACCCTGACCCCAGGGCTTGAACCCTGACCCCAGGGTCTCAGTGTCTCTGACATAGCCATCGTGAACCCCCTGAGAGAGACACCCAGGGCTTGAACCCTGACCCCAGGGTCTCAGTGTCTCTGACACGGCCATCGTGAACTCCCTGAGAGAGAGACACCCAGACCCAGGGCTTGAACCCTGACCCCAGGGCTTGAACCCTGACCCCAGGGCTTGAACCCTGACCCCAGATTCTTTGTGTCTCTGACACGGCCATCGTGAACCCCCTGCGAGAGACACCCAGACCCAGGGCTTGAACCCTGACCTCAGTGTCTCTGACACGGCCATCGTGAACCCCCTTAGAGAGACACCCAGACCCAGGGCTTGAACCCTGACCCCAGGGTCTCAGTGTCTCTGACACGGCCACTGTGAACCCCCTGAGAGAGAGACACCCAGACCCAGGGCTTGAACCCTGACCCCAGGGTCTCAGTGTCTCTGACACGGCCACTGTGAACCCCCTGAGAGAGAGAGAGACACCCAGACCAGGGCTTGAACCCTGACCCCAGAGTCTCAGTGTCTCTGACACGGCCATCGTGAACCCCCTGAGAGAGAGAGAGACACCCAGACCCAGGGCTTGAACCCTGACCCCAGGGTCTCAGTGTCTCTGACACGGCCACTGTGAACCCCCTGAGAGAGAGAGAGACACCCAGACCCAGGGCTTGAACCCTGACCCCAGGGTCTCAGTGTCTCTGACACGGCCACTGTGAACCCCCTGAGAGAGAGAGAGACACCCAGACCCAGGGCTTGAACCCTGACCCCAGGGTCTCAGTGTCTCTGACACGGCCATCGTGAACCCCCTGAGAGAGAGAGACCCAGGGCTTGAACCCTGACCCCAGGGCTTGAACCCTGACCCCAGGGTCTCGGTGTCTCTGACACGGCCATCGTGAACCCCCTGAGAGAGAGAGAGAGACACCCAGACCCAGGGCTTGAACCCTGACCCCAGGGATTGAACCCTGACCCCAGGGTCTCGGTGTCTCTGACACGGCCATCGTGAACCCCTGAGAGAGAGAGACACCCAGACCCAGGGCTTGAACCCTGACCTCAGTGTCTCTGACACGGCCATCGTGAACCCCTGAGAGAGAGAGACACCCAGACCCAGGGCTTGAACCCTGACCTCAGTGTCTCTAACACGGCCATCGTGAACCCCTTGAGAGAGACCCATGGCTTGAACCCTGACCCCAGGGTCTCAGTGTCTCTGACACGGCCATCGTGAACCCCCTGAGAGAGACACCCAGACCCAGGGCTTGAACCCTGACCCCAGGGCTTGAACCCTGACCCCAGGGCTTGAACCCTGACCCCAGGGCTTGAACCCTGACCCCAGAGTCTTTGTGTCTCTGACACGGCCATCGTGAACCCCCTGAGAGAGAGAGACACCCAGACCCGGGGATTGAACCCTGACCCCAGGGCTTGAACCCTGACCCCAGGGTCTCAGTGTCTCTGACACGGCCATCGTGAACCCAGGGTTGTCGCTGTTGTTATGGGGCAGGCCTGGAGTCGACGCTTGTCGTCATGGAGGGCGATGTGGGTGGCGATGTGGGCGGCGATGTGGGTGGTGTGATGGAGGAAGAGGAGGAGGACGATGATGATGAGGAGGCACTGGAGATTGAGGTTCAGCGACTGGAGGGTGAGGTGGAGCATCTGAGGTGGGTGGTGACGGGTTAGAAGGAGCATCGCCATCGGTACCACCGCCACCTTGAATTGTTCTTGCCATCACCGCCATCGCCATCACCACCATCACTGCTACCATCGCCACCATGACCACCATCATCGCCATCATCACCACCATCACCACCACCACCACCATCACCACCATCACCGCCATCGCCATCACCACCGCCATCGCCATCACCATCATCGCCACCATCACCACCACCATCACCACCACCATCACCACCACCATCACCACCACCATCACCACTATCATCGCCATCGTACCACCGCCACCTTGAATTGTTCTCACCATCACCGCCACCATCACCACCATCGCCACCACCATCGCCACCATCACCACCACCACCACCATCACCACCATCACCATCACCGCCACCACCACCGCTACCATCACCACCACCACCACCATCACCACCATCACCATCACCACCACCACCACCATCACCACCATCACCACCACCACCACCATCACCACCATCACCATCACCGTCACCATCACCGCTACCATCGCCATCATCATCACCACCACCTTCAATTTTTCTCACCATCACCGCCATCACACCACCATCACCATCACCGCTACCATCACCACCATCACCGCTACCATCATCACCACCACCTTCAATTAATATCACCATCACCACCACCATCACCACCATCGCCATCACCACCACCACCTTCAATTATTCTCACCATCACCACCATCACCGCTACCATCACCACCACCACCATCACCACCATCACCACCATCATCACCATCACCACCATCACCGCCATCACCATCACCACCACCATCATCACCGCGACCATCGCCATCGGTACCACCGCCACCTTCAATTGTTCTTGCCATCATCGCCATCACCACCATCACCACCATCACCACCATCACCACCATCACCGCTACCATTGCCATCAGTACCAGCACCATCACCACCACCATCACTACCATCACCACCACCATCACTACCATCACCACCATCATCACTCCCTCCCTCTCCTCCCTCTCTCCCCGTCCCACGTGCAGGAAACTCGAGTGGATCGAAACCCAGCGCCAGGCCAAAGCGTGGTCTCTTCTCCATCGCCTTGACAAGTCGTCATCATCGTCATCATCATCATCGTCATCATCATCATCGTCATCATCATCCGCGCTGCGTCTCCGCTCCGAGGGCTCGCTGGTGGACGCGGCTCTCCGCTCCGTGTCGGAGGAGGCGGTGAGGGTCGCCTCCTCGCTGGCGCGGGGGGACGACTCTGCCGGCTCGTTCCTGTGGGCGGTGGACGTGGAGTTGGGAGATTATCTTCGCAAGGAGGAGTTCTACACCTGCCGGGTGCTGCGCCTAGCGCAGAGATTGTTGGGACGTGGTGAAGATGAGGTGGTGAGTGTGTGTGTGTGTGGTGAGTGTGTGTGTGTGTGTGGTGAGTGTGTGTGTGTGTGGTGAGTGTGTGGTGAGTGTGTGGTGAGTGTGTGTGTGGTGAGTGTGTGGTGAGTGTGTGTGTGTGTGGTGTGTGTGGTGAGTGTGTGGTGAGTGTGTGGTGAGTGTGTGGTGAGTGTGTGTGTGTGTGTGGTGAGTGTGTGTGTGGTGTGTGTGGTGAGTGTGTGGTGAGTGTGTGTGTGGTGAGTGTGTGGTGAGTGTGTGGTGAGTGTGTGTGTGGTGAGTGTGTGGTGAGTGTGTGTGTGTGTGGTGTGTGTGGTGAGTGTGTGGTGAGTGTGTGTGTGGTGAGTGTGTGGTGAGTGTGTGTGTGTGTGTGGTGAGTGTGTGTGTGGTGAGTGTGTGGTGAGTGTGTGTGTGTGTGGTGAGTGTGTGTGTGTGGTGAGTGTGTGTGTGTGGTGTGTGTGTGTCTGGTGAGTGTGTGTGTGTGTGTGGTGAGTGTGTGTGTGTGGTGAGTGTGTGTGTGTGTGGTGTGTGTGTGTGTGGTGTGTGTGTGTGTGGTGAGTGTGTGTGTGGTGAGTGTGTGTGTGTGGTGAGTGTGTGTGTGTGTGGTGTGTGTGTGTGGTGAGTGTGTGTGTGTGGTGAGTGTGTGTGTGTGGTGTGTGTGTGTGGTGAGTGTGTGTGTGTGGTGAGTGTGTGTGGTGAGTGTGTGTGTGTGTGGTGAGTGTGTGTGTGGTGAGTGTGTGGTGAGTGTGTGTGTGGTGAGTGTGTGTGTGTGTCTGGTGAGTGTGTGTGTGTGTCTGGTGAGTGTGTGTGTGTGTCTGGTGAGTGTGTGTGTCTGGTGAGTGTGTGTGTGTCTGGTGAGTGTGTGTGTTGGTCTGGTGAGTGTGTGTGTCTGGTGAGTGTGTTTTTGTGGTGTGTGTGGTGAGTGTGTGTGTGTGGTGAGTGTGTGTCTGGTGAGTGTGTGGTGTCTGGTGAGTGTGTGTGTGTGGTGAGTGTGTGTGTGTGTCTGGTGAGTGTGTGTGGTAGAGTGGGGAGCGGTAGTGTAGTGGTGTAGTGTAGTAGTGTATAGTGTAGTAGTGTGCAGTAGTGTATAGTGTAGTAGTGTATAGTGTAGTAGTGTATAGTGTAGTAGTGTATAGTGTAGTATTGTAGTAGTGTATAGTGTAGTAGTGTGTAGTAGTGTAGTAATGTGTAGTGTATAGTGTAGTGTGTAGTGTAGTAGTGTAGTAGTGTATAGTGTAGTGTAGTAGTGTGTAGTAGTGTATAGTGTAGTGTAGTAGTGTAGTGTGTAGTGTAGTAGTGTGTAGTGTATAGTGTAGTGTGTAGTGTAGTAGTGTATAGTGTAGTGTAGTAGTGTATAGTGTAGTGTGTAGTGTAGTGTAGTAGTGTGTAGTGTGTAGTAGTGTATAGTGTAGTAGTGTATAGTGGATGGTGATGATGATGGTGGTGGTGATGATGGTGATGATGGTGATGATGGTGACGATGATGGTGGTGACGATGATGGTGGTGACGATGATGGTGGTGACGATGATGGTGGTGATGGTGATGATGGTGATGATGGTGATGATGATGGTGACGATGATGGTGGTGACGATGATGGTGGTGATGATGGTGATGATGGTGATGATGGTGACGATGATGGTGGTGACGATGATGGTGGTGACGGTGATGATGGTGATGGTGATGATGGTGATGATGGTGATGATGGTGATGATGATGGTGACGATGATGGTGGTGACGATGATGGTGGTGATGGTGATGATGCTGATGATGGTGATGATGATGATGGTGACGATGATGGTGGTGATGATGGTGATGATGGTGATGATGATTGTGACGATGATGGTGGTGACGATGATGGTGGTGATGGTGATGATGGTGATGATGGTGATGATGATGATGATGGTGGTGACGATGATGGTGGTGGTGGTGATGGTGATGATGACGATGATGGTGGTGACGATGATGGTGGTGGTGGTGATGGTGATGATGATGATGGTGACGATGATGGTGGTGACGATGATGGTGGTGATGGTGATGATGGTGATGATGGTGATGATGGTGATGATGATGGTGACGATGATGGTGGTGACGATGATGGTGGTGATGGTGATGATGCTGATGATGGTGATGATGATGGTGACGATGATGATGGTGACGATGATGGTGGTGATGATGGTGATGATGGTGATGATGATTGTGACGATGATGGTGGTGACGATGATGGTGGTGATGGTGATGATGGTGATGATGGTGATGATGATGATGGTGACGATGATGGTGGTAACGATGATGGTGATGATGATGGTGGTGGTGGGTGATGGTGATGATGATGGTGGTGGTGATGATGATGGTGGTGATATGATGGTGATGATGATGGATGATGATGGTGATGATGATGATGGTGATGATGATGTGGTGATGATGATGATGGTGATGATGATGGTGATGATGGTGATGATGATGGTGGTGGTGATGATGATGGTGGTGATATGATGGTGATGATAGATGATGATGGTGATGATGATGTGATGATGGTGATGATGATGATGGTGATGATGGTGATGATGATGGTGAGATGATGATGTGGATGATGTGTGATGATGGGATGATGA
>WFAB01004027.1:0-10253 GCA_018977245.1 Lethenteron camtschaticum
GTGGTGGGGTGAGTGAGTGTTGGGTGGGTGAGTAAGTGTTTGTGTGGTGGGGTGGGGTGGGTGAGTGTTTGTGTGGGTGAGTGTGTTGGGTGAGTGGCTGGGTGGGTGAGTGTTTGGGTGGGTGAGTGTTTGTGTGGGTGAGTGTGTTGGGTGAGTGTTTGGGTGGGTGAGTGTTTGTGTGGGTGAGTGTGTTGGGTGAGTGTTAGGGTGGGTGAGTGTGTTGGGTGAGTGGCTGGGTGGGTGAGTGGCTGGGTGGGTGAGTGTTTGTGTGGGTGAGTGTGTTGGGTGAGTGGCTGGGTGGGTGAGTGTTTGGGTAGGTGAGTGTTTGGGTGGGTGAGTGTTGGGTGAGTGAGTGTTTAGTTGGGTGGGTGGGTGAGTGAGTGTTTGGGTGGGTGAGTGTTTTGTGTGGGTGGGTGGGTGAGTGTTTGTGTGGGTGAGTGTGTTGGGTGAGTGGCTGGGTGGGTGAGTGTTTGGGTGGGTGAGTGTTTGGGTGGGTGAGTGTTTGTGTGGGTGAGTGTGTTGGGTGAGTGGCTGGGTGGGTGAGTGTTTGGGTGGGTTAGTGTTTGGGTGGGTGAGTGTGTTGGGTGAGTGGCTGGGTGGGTGAGTGTTTGGGTGGGTGAGTGTTTGGGTGGGTGAGTGTTTGTGTGGGTGAGTGTGTTGGGTGAGTGGCTGGGTGGGTGAGTGTTTGGGTGGGTGAGTGTTTGGGTGGGTGAGTGTTTGTGTGGGTGAGTGTTTGTGTGGGTGAGTGTGTTGGGTGAGTGTTTGTGTGGGTGAGTGTGTTGGGTGAGTGGCTGGGTGGGTGAGTGGCTGGGTGGGTGAGTGTTTGGGTGGGTGAGTGTGTTGGGTGAGTGTTTGTGTGGGTGAGTGTGTTGGGTGAGTGTTTGGGTGGGTGAGTGTTTGGGTGGGTGAGTGTTTGTGTGGGTGAGTGTGTTGGGTGAGTGTTAGGGTGGGTGAGTGTTTGTGTGGGTGAGTGTGTTGGGTGAGTGGCTGGGTGGGTGAGTGGCTGGGTGGGTGAGTGTTTGGGTGGGTGAGTGTGTTGGGTGAGTGTTAGGGTGGGTGAGTGTTTGGGTGGGTGAGTGTTTGTGTGGGTGAGTGTGTTGGGTGAGTGGCTGGGTGGGTGAGTGTTTGGGTGGGTGAGTGTTTGGGTGGGTGAGTGTTTGGGTGGGTGAGTGTTTGTGTGGGTGAGTGTGTTGGGTGAGTGTGTTGGGTGGGTGAGTGTTTGTGTGGGTGAGTGTGTGGGTGAGTGGCTGGGTGGGTGAGTGTTTGTGTGGGTGAGTGTGTTGGGTGAGTGTTAGGGTCGGTGAGTGTTTGTGTGGGTGAGTGTGTTGGGTGAGTGGCTGGGTGGGTGAGTGTTTGGGTAGGTGAGTGTTTGTGTGGGTGAGTGTGTTGGGTGAGTGTTAGGGTGGGTGGGTGTTTGTGTGGGTGAGTGTGTTGGGTGAGTGGCTGGGTGGGTGAGTGTTTGGGTGGGTGAGTGTGTTGGTGAGTGTTTGCGTGGGTGAGTGTGTTGGGTGAGTGTTAGGGTGGGTGAGTGTTTGTGTGGGTGAGTGTGTTGGGTGAGTGGCTGGGTGGGTGAGTGTGTTGGGTGAGTGTTAGGGTGGGTGAGTGTTTGGGTGGGTGAGTGTTTGTGTGGGTGAGTGTGTTGGGTGAGTGGCTGGGTGGGTGAGTGTTTGGGTGGGTGAGTGTTTGTGTGGGTGAGTGTGTTGGGTGAGTGTTAGGTGAGTGTTTGGGTGGGTGAGTGTTTGGGTGGGTGAGTGTGTTGGGTGAGTGGCTGGTTGGGTGAGTGTTTGGGTGGGTGAGTGTGTTGGGTGAGTGTTAGGGTGGGTGAGTGTTTGGGTGGGTGAGTGTTTGTGTGGGTGAGTGTGTTGGGTGAGTGTTAGGGTGGGTGAGTGTTTGGGCTGTATGGTGAGTGTCTGGGTGAGTGTTTGTGTGGGTGAGTTAGTGGGTGGGTGAGTGAGTGAGTGGTGTGGGTGANTGGCTGGGTGGGTGAGTGGCTGGGTGGGTGAGGAGTGAGTGTTTGTGTGGGTGAGATGTGGGCGAGTGGCTGGGTGGGTGGGTGAGTGTTTGTGTGGGTGGTTGGGTGAGTGAGTGTTTGGGTGAGTGAGTGTTTGTGTGGGTGAGTATGTGGGCGAGGGCTGGGTGGGTGAGTGTTTGGGTGGGTGAGTGTTTGGGTGGGTGAGTGTGTGTGGTGAGTGTGTTGGGTGAGTGAGGTTTGGGTGAGTGAGTGTTTGTGTGGGTGAGTGTGGGCGAGTGGCTGGGTGGGTGAGGTTTGGGTGGGTGAGGTTTGGGTGGGTGAGTGTTTGTGTGGGTGAGGGTTGGGTGAGTGAGTGTGGGTGGAGTGTTTGTGTGGGTGAGTGTGGGCGAGTGGCTGGGTGGTGAGTGTTTGTGTTGTGGGTGTTTGGATGGACGTGGTTGCGTGCCGGCCTTCCTAGCCCAGCTACTCTACTACTGCTGTCTACTGCTGCTGCTACTGCTACTGCTGCTACTGCTGCGCTGCTATGCTGCTGCTACTTGCTTGCTGCTACTGCTGCTGCTTGCTGCTGCTACTGCTGCTACTGTGCTNCTGCTGCTACTACTCTGCTGATCTGCTGTGCTACTACTGCTACTGCTGCTGCTGCTACTGTGCTGCTACTTGTGCTGCACTGCTGCTGTACGCTACTGCTACTGCTGCTGCTACTGCTGCTGCTACCTGCATGTGCTACTGCTACTACCTGCATGCTACTACTGCTGCTGNTACTACTGCTGCTACTACNGTCTGCTACTGCCTACTCTACTGCTGTGCTACTACTGCTGCTACTGCACTACTGNTACTGCTGCTACTGCTGCTGCTACTACTGCTGCTACTGCTGCTACTGCTGCTACTGCTACTGCTGCTGCTGCTGCTACTGCTGCTGCTGCCTACTGCTGCTACTGCTGCTACTGCTGCTGCTACTGCTGCTACTGCTACTGCTGCTACTACTGCTGCTGCTACTGNTGCTGCTACTACTGCTGCTACTGCTGCTACTGCTGCTACTGCTACTGCTGCTGTCTACTGCTGCTACTGCTGCTACTGCTGCTACTGATGCTGCTACTGCTGCTGCTACTGCTGCTACTGCTGCTGCTACTGCTGCTGCTGCTGCTGCTACTGCGCTACTACTCTGCTGCTGCTGCTGCTGCTACTGCTGCTACTACTGCTGCTGCTACTACTGCTGCTACTGCTGCTACTGCTGCTGATACTACTGCTACTGCTGCTGCTGCTGCTGCTACTACTGCTGCTACTGCTGCTACTGCTGCTGNTACTGCTGCTGCTGCTGCTACTGCTGCTACTGCTGCTGCTACTGCTGCTACTGCTGCTGCTGCTGCTGCTGCTACTGCTGCTGCTGCCACGACAGCTGCCCCAGCAGCATGTGCGAGGCTACCCGGGGACCTTTGTCTGCGTGTCTCTGCAGACGGGCCGCGTGGAGCCGCTGATGATGTCGTTCACCGACGAGGAGGAGAGGCAGATGAAGAGGATGCTCAAGAGGATGGACATCCTCGCCACGGTGACCAGCATCATCATCAGCATCATCAGTAGCAGTAGCAGCGCAGCAGTNGCAGCATCATCAGTAGTAGCAGCATCATCAGCAGTAGTACAGCAGTAGTAGCAGCATCATCAGCAGTAGCAGCATTAACAGCAGTAGTAGCATCAGTAGTAGCAGCATCATCAGCAGTAGCAGCATCATCAGCAGTAACATCATCAGTAGTAGCAGCATCATCAGTAGTAGCAGTATAGCAGCATCAGTAGCAACATCATCATCAGTAGCAGCATCATCAGTACGTAAGCAGCATCACATAGTATCATCATGACAGCATCATCATCATCATCAGCAGCCATCAGTAGCAACNGCAGCATCATCATCAGTAGCAGTACCAACATCAGTATCATCATCAGTAACATCATCATCAGTAACATCATCATCAGCAGCATCATCATCATCAGCAACATCATCATCATCAGCATCATCAGTAGNAGCAACATCATCATGTAGCATCATCAGTAGCAACATCATCATCAGTAGCAGCAACATCATCACCGTGTCTCCCCGTGTCTCCCCGTGTCTCCCCCCCGTGTCTCCCCGTGTCCCCCGGTCTCCCCCCCGTGTNCCCCCCCCCGTGTCTCCCGTGTCCCTTCTCCCCGCCCGTGTGTCCCGTGNCTCTCTTCCCAAGTGTTCCCCTGTCTCCCCTGCGTGTCTCCCCNTGTCTCCCCCGTCCCCCNCTGTCCCTGTCTCTCTCGTCCCCCGTTCTCCCCTGTCTCCCCGTGTCTCCAGGGGCTGTGAGCGTGGGTAGCCTCAGGTGGATGCCACGTGTACTTCCAGCCGCCATCTCGCGCCTCACGTGGAGAGATGCGCAGCTACAACGGGCAGCGGCCGGCTCTCTTCAACACCTACCAGGGGTACCTCAGGTACACACACCAACACAACACATATACCATACACACACACATACCACACACACACCTAAACATACACATACACACACATACACACCTAAACATACACATACAACGTACCAGGGGTACCTCAAGGTACACCACCAACATACATACATACACCAACACACATAACACATACCACCACATACAAAGATAAAGATCCCCGTATAGCCGAACAGACTGTAGGGGCAAGTGCTGTTAGCGAGCACCTATGAAGGCCGGCACGGCACACGAGGGGGTGGGTGGCCAGCACCACGCCGACCGCCTTTTCTCCCCAGTTTTACACACCGCACCAGGTACTCATTTAAGGCTGAGTCGACCTAGGGGAGGCCCAGGACCGGTTCAGATAATCGTCACGGTGTTAGCGCAATGAACCCGGGTCGCCAGGTTCATAGCGCAGCGCGCTACCGCTCACCTTACACTCCCCTTATAACACACACACACACGTACATACACACCCACACATCAACACGTACCAGGGTACCTCAAGTACACACACCAACACATACACATCTACATACACACACATACACACATCTACACACATACACACACACCTACATACACACACCAACACACATACAACACATATGAAGTGTTCTTGACGACGCGTGGACAACGGGGTAAGGCACACGTATTTATTTGCACAATGTCTTTACAGTACTGGAGGGATGTATCGGCCCCCTCACCCGTACAACTGGGAATTCACCCCTAGCTAGCCTTCCTAGCCAAGTCCTCCGCTAACGGGCTAGGGGAGGCTGTCTGGCCCGACACTGGTTAGTCGGGCTACGGTACCCGGAATCCCAGAGGTCTGACTCTGGTTCCGGGACCACGCCACTGGCTCCAGCCTGCACTGCCCTTACAAGGCGGCGTCCCAGGTGGAGTCCAGGGCCTATCTGGCCGGTCTTCTCTCTTCACTTAACTACTCTAAGACTGAGCCCCGAGCTCTCTGGCTCAACCCTTTTTATACCCCCTAGAGGATCGAAACCCCCCTCACGCCGTCCAGTACGGACGTCGTTGCGGGCACCACCCGTGTGCTCACGGAGACCCCGCCCACTGTGTCTGTTTTCCGTTAGCCCCTATGCAAACAGCCCTACACAACAGACCCTCTGTAACAGCCCTACACATACACCTACACCTACATACACACATACACACACATACACCTACATACACACACACACAACATACACACACACATCTACATACACACACACATCTACATACACATACACACCAACATATACACACACATCTATACACACACACACTTCAACACCTACCAGGGTACCTCAAGGTACACACACCAACACACACATACACACACCTACACACACATACATACACACATACACACGTAAACACACATACACCTACATACACAAACACCTACACACATACACACATCTACATACACACACATACACACATACACCTACATACACATCTACATACACACATTCACACATACACACACACCTCAACACGTACCAGGGTACCTCAAGGTACACATCTACATACATACGCCTACATACACACACATACATATACACATACACACCTACATACACACACACACCTACACACACACACACNTACATACACACACATACACCTACATACACACACATACACACACACACACACACCTACATACACACACATACACACACACATACACACATCTACATACACACACACATCTACATACATACATCTACATACACACACACACATATACACACATACACACATACAACACACACACATACACACACATACACACATACACACACACATACACACACATACACACATACACACCTACATACACACCTACATACACACATACACATACACACACCAACACACACACACACATCAACATACACACACATACATCAACACGTACCAGGGTACCTCAAGGTACACACACCAACACACATACACACACACACATCTACAAACACACATACACACACACATACATACACACACATACACACACACATCAACATACACCTACATACACACATCAACATACACACACTTCAACACGTACCAGGGGTACCTCAAGGTACACACACCGACACACATACATCTACATACACACACCTACACCTACATACACACACACATCTACATACACATCTACATACACACATTCACACACTCACATACACCTACATACACACACACACGTACACACACACATCTACATACACACACACTTCAACACGTACCAGGGGTACCTCAAGGTACACACACACACCTACACATCTACATACACATCTACATACACACACATACACACACACATACAACACATACACACATACACCTACACCTATATACACACCAACACATACACATACACACACACATCTACATACACACACACTTCAACACGTACCAGGGTACCTTAAGGTACACACACACATACACATCTACATACACACGTAAACATACACACCAACACACATACACATCTACATACACACATCTACATACACACATACACACACCTCAACATACACACACACATCTACATACACACACATACACACCAACACACATCGACATACACACACATCTACATACACACATCAACACACACACATACACCTACATACACACACACACATACACACACTACATACACACACACCTCAACACACACACACATCTACATACACACACCAACACACATACATATGTAGAGGTGTAATTGCGCATGGCTACGAATGTTGAGGTGTGATTATGCATGGCCACGGATGGCCAACAAACACAANGGGCGGGGTTACGGCCGTACACAAGGGTGGCGCTCGCACCGACGTCCGCATGTGTATCCCCCACGGGCCCCCTCGGGGGCGAGTCCTATAAAAGGTGATGAGCTCGAGGGCTCGAGGTCGGGACTCAGCTTTAACCAGAGAAGACGGAAGACCTGCTAGTGTAGGCCAGAGCTCCCCTGGCTCGCTGTCCTTCTAAGGGCCGACCAGGGCAAGCCGGTGGCGTGGCCCGAGAGCCCAGACGAAGCTGGTCTGGTGACTCAGGGAGCCGGGATCCCAGCTTAACCAAGCTGGGACAGATAGCCTCCCTAGTTCCGTAGTGGAGGAATTGGTATAGGTTAGAGGGGTTAGCTGTCGAGAATCCCTGTAGCCAGTGACCTGTATAACTGTGTTGGTGTAATAAATAAGTGTGCCTCCGATCCTGTCGTCAAGCCTCCATATACTTACTACACATACACACACAGACACACACACATCTCAACACACACACACATACATACACACCCAACACACATACATACACACACACCAACACACCTACATACACACACCTCAACACACACACCTACATACATACACACACACTCAACACACACATCTACATACACACACCAACACACCTACATACACACACACCTCAACACACACACCTACATACACACACACACATACATACACACACACACCAACACACACATCTACATACACACACCAACACACCTACATACACACACACAACACACATACATACACACACACAACAACAACCTACATACACACACACCAACACACCTACATACACACACACCTCAACACACACACCTACATACACACACACCACAACACACACACCTACATACACACACACCAACACACCTACATACACACACACCTCAACACACACACCTACATACACACACACCTCAACACACACACCTACATACACACACACCAACACACATACATACACACACACCTCAACACACACACCTACATACACACACCAACACACATACATACACACACACCTCAACACACACACCTACATACACACACCAACACACCTACATACACACACACCAACACACACATCTACATACACACACCAACACACATACATACACACACACACACACTCAACACACACATCTACATACACACACCAACACACACCTACATACACACACACCAACACACACACCTACATACACACACACCAACACACCTACATACACATACACCTCAACACACACACCTACATACACACACCAACACACCTACATACACACACACCTCAACACACACACCTACATACACACACACCAACACACATACATACACACACACTCAACACACACACCTACATACACACACCAACACACATACATACACACACACCTCAACACACACACCTACATACACACACCAACACACCTAAATACACACACACCAACACACACATCTACATACACACACACCTCAACACACATCTACATACACACACCAACACACCTACATACACACACACAACACACACATCTACATACACACACCAACACACATACATACACACACACCAACACACACATCTACATACACACACCAACACACCTACATACACACACACCAACACACACATCTACATACACACACCAACACACCTACATAACACACACCAACACACATACATACACACACACCAACACACACACCTACATACACACACACCAACACACCTACATACACACACACCTCAACACACACACCTACATACACACACACCACAACACACACACCTACATACACACACACCAACACACCTACATACACACACACCTCAACACACACACCTACATACACACACACCTCAACACACACACCTACATACACACACACCAACACACATACATACACACACACCTCAACACACACACCTACATACACACACCAACACATACATACACACACACCTCAACACACACACCTACATACACACACCAACACACCTACATACACACACACCAACACACACATCTACATACACACACCAACACACATACATACACACACACCAACACACACATCTACATACACACACCAACACACACACCTACATACACACACACCAACACACACACCTACATACACACACACCAACACACCTACATACACATACACCTCAACACACACACCTACATACACACACCAACACACCTACATACACACACACCTCAACACACACACCTACATACACACACACCCAACACACATACATACACACACACCGTGTTAGGTGTGTGTGTGTGTATGTAGATGTGTGTGTGTGTGTGTATGTTTACGTGTGTATGTAGATGTGTGTATGTTGATGTGTGTGTGTATGTTTACGTGTGTATGTAGATGTGTGTGTGTATGTTTACGTGTGTATGTAGATGTGTGTATGTTGATGTGTGTGTGTATGTTTACGTGTGTATGTAGATGTGTGTGTGTATGTTTACGTGTGTATGTAGATGTGTGTATGTTGATGTGTGTGTGTATGTTTACGTGTGTATGTAGATGTGTGTGTGTGTTGATGTGTGTGTGTATGTAAATATATGTATATATGTGTGTATGTAGGTGTGTTGGTGTTGTGTGTAGATGTGTTGGTGTGTGTGTATGTAGATGTGTTGGTGTGTGTATGTAGATGTGTGTGTTGGTGTGTGTGTATGTAGGTGTGTTGGTGTGTGTGTATGTAGGTGTGTTGGTGTGTGTATGTAGATGTGTGTGTTGGTGTGTGTATGTAGATGTGTGTGTTGGTGTGTGTGTATGTAGGTGTGTTGGTGTGTGTATGTAGATGTGTGTTGTGTGTGTGTATGTATGTGTGTTGGTGTGTGATGTAATGATGTGTGTTGGTGTGTGTGTATGTAGATGTGTGTGTTGGTGTGTGTGTATTTAGGTGTGTTGGTGTGTGTATGTAGGTGTGTGTGTTGAGGTGTGTGTGTATGTAGTGTGTTGGTGTGTGTATGTAGGTTGTGTGTTGA
>WFAB01004028.1:0-7500 GCA_018977245.1 Lethenteron camtschaticum
TTCTTAGTGTGAGTGTCTCAGTGTCTCTGACACGGCCATCTACGAACCCAGACCCAGGGCTCGAACCCTAGCAGTGTTCTGAGGATGTGGGTTTAGTTGGGTCTCAGTGTCTTGACACGGCCATTAGGAACCCAGACCCAGGGCTCGAACCCAGGTTCTTAGTGTGAGTGTCTTAGTGTCTCTGACATGGCCATTAAGAACCAGACACCCAGACAGGGATCGAACCCAGGTTCTGAGTGTGAGTGTCTCAGTGTCCTGACACGGCCATTAGAACCCAGACCCAGGATCGAACCCAGGTTCTTAGTGTGAGTGTCTAGTGTCTCTGCACGGCCATTAGAACAGACCAGGCTCGAACCCAGGTTCTGATGGTAGTGATTAGTGTCTCTGACACGGCCATTAGACCCAGACCCAGGGCTCGAACCAGGTTCTTAGTGTGAGTGTCTTAGTGTCTCTGACACGGCCATTAGGACCAGAACCCAGACCCAGGGATCGAACCCAGGTTCTGAGTGTGAGTGTCTCAGTGTCTCTGACACGGCCATACGAACCCCAGACCCAGGGCTCGAACCCAGGTTCTTGAGTGTGAGTGGTTCAGTGTCTCTGACACGGCCATTAGGAACCCAGACCCAGGGCTCGAACCCAGGTTCTTAGTGTGAGTGGTGTTCTCTCCGTGTCCTCTGACACGGCCATTAGGAACCCAGACCCAGGGATCGAACCCAGGTTCTTAGTGTGAGTGTCTCAGTGTCTCTGACAGCGGGCCCATCTAGGAGAGTTCCTGCAGATGCCCCAGGGCTCGAACCCAGGTTCTTAGTGTGAGTGTCTCAGTGTCTCTGACACGGCATTAGGAACCCAGACCCAGGGATCGAACCCAGGTTCTTAGTGTGAGTGTCTCAGTGTCTCTGACACGGCCATTAGGAACCCAGACTCAGGGATCGACCCAGGTTCTGAAGGTAGTGTCTGTGTCTCTGACACGGCCATTACGAACCCAGGTTCTTAGTGTGAGTGTCTCAGTGTCTCTGACACGGCCATTACGAACCCAGACCCAGGGCTCGAACCCAGGTTCTGAGTGTGAGTGGTTCAGTGTCTCTGACACGGCCATTAAGAACCCAGACCCAGGGCTCGAACCCAGGTTCTTAGTGTGAGTGTTCAGTGTCTCTGATACGGCCATTTAAGAACCCAGACCCAGGGCTCGAACCCAGGTTCTTAGTGTGAGTGGTTCAGTGTCTCCTGGACACCGGGGCCGCATGTATGAAACCCAGACCCAGCGGGCTCGAACCTAGGTTCTGAAGTGTGAGTGTCTCTGATGTCCTCTGACACGGCCATTATGAACCCAGACCCAGGGCTCGAACCCAGGTTCTTAGTGTGAGTGTCTCTGTGTCCTCTGACCAGCAGGCCATTATGGAACCCAGACCCAGGGCTCGAACCCAGGTTCTGAGTGTGAGTGTCTCTGTGTCTCTGACACGGCCATCAGGAACCCAGACCCCAGGGCTCGAACCCAGGTTCTGAGTGTGAGTGTCTCTGTGTCTCTGACACGGCCATCACGAACCCAGACCCAGGGCTCGAACCCAGGTTCTTAGTGTGAGTGTCTCAGTGGATTCTCAGTGTTCTGGCACGGCCATCACGAACCCAGACCCAGGGATCGAACCCAGGTTCTGAGTGGTAGTGGATCAGTGTCTCCTGACACGGCCATTATGAACCCAGGACACCCAGACCCAGGGCTCGAACCCAGGTTCTGGAGTGTGAGTGTCTCTGTCTCTGACACGGCCCATTAGGAAACCTAGTCCCAGGGCTCGAACCCAGGTTCTTAGTGGTGAGTGTCTCAGTGTCTCTGACACGGCCATTAGGAACCCAAGACTCAGGGATCGAACCCAGGTTCTGAGAGGTAGTGTCTGTGTCTCTGACACGGCCATTACGAACCCAGGTTCTTAGTGTGAGTGTCTCAGTGTCTCTGACACGGCCATTACGAACCCAGACCCAGGGCTCGAACCCAGGTTCTGAGTGTGAGTGGATCAGTGTCTCTGACACGGCCATTAAGAACCCAGACCCAGGGCTCGAACCCAGGTTCTTAGTGTGAGTGGTTCAGTGTCTCTGATACGGCCATTAAGAACCCAGACCCAGGGCTCGAACCCAGGTTCTTAGTGTGAGTGGTTCAGTGTCTCTGACACGGCCATTATGAACCCAGACCCAGGGCTCGAACCTAGGTTCTGAGTGTGAGTGTCTCTGTGTCTCTGACACGGCCATTATGAACCCAGACCCAGGGCTCGAACCCAGGTTCTTAGTGTGAGTGTCTCTGTGTCTCTGACACGGCCATTATGAACCCAGACCCAGGGCTCGAACCCAGGTTCTGAGTGTGAGTGTCTCTGTGTCTCTGACACGGCCATCAGGAACCCAGACCCAGGGCTCGAACCCAGGTTCTTAGTGTGAGTGTCTCTGTGTCTCTGACACGGCCATCACGAACCCAGACCCAGGGCTCGAACCCAGGTTCTTAGTGTGAGTGTCTCAGTGTCTCTGGCACGGCCATCACGAACCCAGACCCAGGGATCGAACCAGGTTCTGAGTGGTAGTGGATCAGTGTCTCTGACACGGCCATTATGAACCCAGACACCCAGACCCAGGGCTCGAACCCAGGTTCTGAGTGTGAGTGTCTCTGTCTCTGACACGGCCATTAGGAACCTAGTCCCAGGGCTCGAACCCAGGTTCTTAGTGTGAGTGTTTCTGTGTCTCTGACACGGCCACTACGAACCCAGACCCAGGGCTCGAACCCAGGTTCTTAGTGTGAGTGTCTTAGTGTCTCTGACACGGCCATCACGAACCAGACACCCAGACCCAGGGATCGAACCCAGGTTCTGAGTGTGAGTGTCTCAGTGTCTCTGACACGGCCATTAGGAACCCAGACCCAGGGATCGAACCCAGGTTCTTAGTGTGAGTGGATCAGTGTCTCTGACACGGCCATTAGGAACCCAGACCCAGGGATCGAACCCAGGTTCTGAGTGGTAGTGGATCAGTGTCTCTGACACGGCCATTAGGAACCAGACACCCAGATCCAGGGTTCGAACCCAGGTTCTTAGTGGTAGTGGATCAGTGTCTCTGACACGGCCATCACGAACCCAGACCCAGGGCTCGAACCCAGGTTCTTAGTGTAAGTGTCTCAGTGTCTCTGACACGGCCATCACGAACCCAGACCCAGGGATCGAACCCAGGTTCTGAGTGTGAGTGTCTCAGTGTCTCTGACACGGCCATTAGGAACCCAGACCCAGGGCTCGAACCCAGGTTCTGAGTGGTAGTGGTTCAGTGTCTCTGACACGGCCATTAGGAACCCAGACCCAGGGCTCGAACCCAGGTTCTTAGTGTGAGTGTCTCTGTGTCTCTGACATGGCCATCACGAACCCAGACCCAGGGATCGAACCCAGGTTCTTAGTGTAAGTGTCTCAGTGTCTCTGACACGGCCATCAGGAACCCAGACCCAGGGCTCGAACCCAGGTTCTTAGTGTAAGTGTCTCAGTGTCTCTGACACGGCCATCAGGAACCCAGACCCAGGGATCGAACCCAGGTTCTTAGTGTGAGTGTCTCAGTGTCTCTGACACGGCCATTAGGAACCCAGACTCAGGGATCGAACCCAGGTTCTGAGAGGTAGTGTCTGTGTCTCTGACACGGCCATTACGAACCAGGTTCTTAGTGTGAGTGTCTCAGTGTCTCTGACACGGCCATTACGAACCCAGACCCAGGGCTCGAACCCAGGTTCTGAGTGTGAGTGGATCAGTGTCTCTGACACGGCCATTAAGAACCCAGACCCAGGGCTCGAACCCAGGTTCTTAGTGTGAGTGGGTTCAGTGTCTCTGATACGGCCATTAAGAACCCAGACCCAGGGCTCGAACCCAGGTCTTAGTGTGAGTGGTTCAGTGTCTCTGACACGGCCATTATGAACCCAGACCCAGGGCTCGAACCTAGGTTCTGAGTGTGAGTGTCTCTGTGTCTCTGACACGGCCATTATGAACCCAGACCCAGGGCTCGAACCCAGGTTCTTAGTGTGAGTGTCTCTGTGTCTCTGACACGGCCATTATGAACCCAGACCAGGGCTCGAACCCAGGTTCTGAGTGTGAGTGTCTCTGTGTCTCTGACACGGCCATCAGGAACCCAGACCCAGGGCTCGAACCCAGGTTCTGAGTGTGAGTGTCTCTGTGTCTCTGACACGGCCATCACGAACCCAGACCCAGGGCTCGAACCCAGGTTCTTAGTGTGAGTGTCTCAGTGTCTCTGGCACGGCCATCACGAACCCAGACCCAGGGATCGAACCCAGGTTCTGAGTGGTAGTGGATCAGTGTCTCTGACACGGCCATTATGAACCCAGACACCCAGACCAGGGCTCGAACCCAGGTTCTGAGTGTGAGTGTCTCTGTCTCTGACACGGCCATTAGGAACCTAGTCCCAGGGCTCGAACCCAGGTTCTTAGTGTGAGTGTTTCTGTGTCTCTGACACGGCCACTACGAACCCAGACCCAGGGCTCGAACCCAGGTTCTTAGTGTGAGTGTCTTAGTGTCTCTGACACGGCCATCACGAACCAGACACCAGACCCAGGGATCGAACCCAGGTTCTGAGTGTGAGTGTCTCAGTGTCTCTGACACGGCCATTAGGAACCCAGACCCAGGGATCGAACCCAGGTTCTTAGTGTGAGTGGATCAGTGTCTCTGACACGGCCATTAGGAACCCAGACCCAGGGATCGAACCCAGGTTCTGAGTGGTAGTGGATCAGTGTCTCTGACACGGCCATTAGGAACCAGACACCCAGATCCAGGGTTCGAACCCAGGTTCTTAGTGGTAGTGGATCAGTGTCTCTGACACGGCCATCACGAACCCAGACCCAGGGCTCGAACCCAGGTTCTTAGTGTAAGTGTCTCAGTGTCTCTGACACGGCCATCACGAACCCAGACCCAGGGATCGAACCCAGGTTCTGAGTGTGAGTGTCTCAGTGTCTCTGACACGGCCATTAGGAACCCAGACCCAGGGATCGAACCCAGGTTCTGAGTGGTAGTGGATCAGTGTCTCTGACACGGCCATTATGAACCCAGACACCCAGACCCAGGGCTCGAACCCAGGTTCTTAGTGTGAGTGTCTTAGTGTCTCTGACACGGCCATTAGGAACCAGACACCCAGACCCAGGGTTCGAACCCAGGTTCTTAGTGGTAGTGGATCAGTGTCTCTGACACGGCCATTAAGAACCCAGACCCAGGGTTCGAACCCAGGTTCTTAGTGGTAGTGGATCAGTGTCTCTGACACGGCCATTAGGAACCAGACACCCAGACCCAGGGCTCGAACCCAGGTTCTTAGTGTGAGTGTCTCTGTGTCTCTGACACGGCCATCACGAACCCAGACCCAGGGATCGAACCCAGGTTCTGAGTGTGAGTGTCTCAGTGTCTCTGACACGGCCATTAGGAACCCAGACCCAGGGCTCGAACCCAGGTTCTTAGTGGTAGTGGTTCAGTGTCTCTGACACGGCCATCACGAACCCAGACCCAGGGATCGAACCCAGGTTCTTAGTGTAAGTGTATCAGTGTCTCTGACACGGCCATTAGGAACCCAGACTCAGGGATCGAACCCAGGTTCTGAGAGGTAGTGTCTGTGTCTCTGACACGGCCATTACGAACCCAGGTTCTTAGTGTGAGTCTCAGTGTCTCTGACACGGCATTACGAACCCAGACCCAGGGCTCGAACCCAGGTTCTGAGTGTGAGTGGTTCAGTGTCTCTGACACGGCCATTAAGAACCCAGACCCAGAGCTCGAACCCAGGTTCTGAGTGTGAGTGTCTCAGAGTCTCTGACACGGCCATCAGGAACCCAGACCCAGGGCTCGAACCCAGGTTCTTAGTGCGAGTGTCTCAGAGTCTCTGACACGGCCATTACGAACCCAGACCCAGGGCTCGAACCCAGGTTCTGAGTGTGAGTGTCTCTGTGTCTCTGACACGGCCATTAGGAACCCAGACCCAGGGCTCGAACCCAGGTTCTGAGAGGTAGTGTCTGTGTCTCTGACACGGCCATCACGAACCCAGACCCAGGGATCGAACCCAGGTTCTGAGTGGTAGTGTCTCTGTGTCTCTGACACGGCCATCACGAACCCAGACCCAGGGATCGAACCCAGGTTCTGAGTGTGAGTGTCTCTGTGTCTCTGACACGGCCATCACGAACCCAGACCCAGGGCTCGAACCCAGGTTCTTAGTGTGAGTGTCTTAGTGTCTCTGACACGGCCATTAAGAACCAGACACCCAGACCCAGGGATCGAACCCAGGTTCTGAGTGTGAGTGTCTCAGTGTCTCTGACACGGCCATTAGGAACCCAGACCCAGGGATCGAACCCAGGTTCTGAGTGGTAGTGGATCAGTGTCTCTGACACGGCCATTATGAACCCAGACACCCAGACCCAGGGCTCGAACCCAGGTTCTTAGTGTGAGTGTCTTAGTGTCTCTGACACGGCCATTAGGAACCAGACACCCAGACCCAGGGTTCGAACCCAGGTTCTTAGTGGTAGTGGATCAGTGTCTCTGACACGGCCATTAAGAATCCAGACCCAGGGTTCGAACCCAGGTTCTTAGTGGTAGTGGATCAGTGTCTCTGACACGGCCATTAGGAACCAGACACCCAGACCCAGGGCTCGAACCCAGGTTCTTAGTGTGAGTGTCTCTGTGTCTCTGACACGGCCATCACGAACCCAGACCCAGGGATCGAACCCAGGTTCTGAGTGTGAGTGTCTCAGTGTCTCTGACACGGCCATTAGGAACCCAGACCCAGGGCTCGAACCCAGGTTCTTAGTGGTAGTGGTTCAGTGTCTCTGACACGGCCATCACGAACCCAGACCCAGGGATCGAACCCAGGTTCTTAGTGTAAGTGTCTCAGTGTCTCTGACACGGCCATTAGGAACCCAGACTCAGGGATCGAACCCAGGTTCTGAGAGGTAGTGTCTGTGTCTCTGACACGGCCATTACGAACCCAGGTTCTTAGTGTGAGTCTCAGTGTCTCTGACACGGCCATTAGGAACCCAGACCCAGGGCTCGAACCCAGGTTCTGAGTGTGAATGTCTCAGTGTCTCTGACACGGCCATCACGAACCCAGACCCAGGGCTCGAACCCAGGTTCTGAGTGTGAGTGTCTGTGTCTCTGACACGGCCACTACGAACCCAGACCCAGGGATCGAACCCATGTTCTTAGTGTGAGTGTCTCAGCGTCTCTGACACGGCCATCACGAACCAGACACCCAGACCCAGGGATCGAACCCAGGTTCTTAGTGAGTGGTTCAGTGTCTCTGACACGGCCATTAGGAACCCAGACCCAGGGCTCGAACCCAGGTTCTTACTGCGAGTGGTTCAGTGTCTCTGACACGGCCATCACGAACCCAGACACCCAGACCCAGGGATCGAACCCAGGTTCTTAGTGTGAGTGTCTGTGTCTCTGACACGGCCATCACGAACCCAGACACCCAGACCCAGGGATCGAACCCAGGTTCTGAGTGTGAGTGTCT
>WFAB01004029.1:0-10218 GCA_018977245.1 Lethenteron camtschaticum
ACAGAGACCCACAGACTCATCACACAGAGACCCACAGACTCATCACACAGAGACCCATAGACTCATCACACAGAGACCAATAGACTCATCACACAGAGACCCACAGACTCATCACACAGAGACTCCACAGACTCATCACACAGAGACCACAGACTCATCACACAGAGACTCATAGACTCATCACACAGAGACCATAGACTCACACAGAGAAAGACTCATAAAAAAAAAAAAAAAAAAAAAAAAAAAAAAAAAAAAAAGACTCAACACAGAGACCATAGACTCACACAGAGACTCATAGACTCACCACGCAGAGGAGAGGGAGGAGGGGGAGGAGGGAGGAGAGGGAGGAGGAGGGGGAGGAGGGGGAGGAGGGAGTAGAGAGGAAAGAGAGGAGGGGGGGCGCGTGGGGGGGCCCGGCCCCTGCAAGGGACGAGGGGCCCGGGGCGTCTGGCGTGGGGAGCGCGGAGCCCAGAGCTCATTTAACCCCCAAACACACACACACACATATACACACACAGTGACACACACACAGACACACATATACACACACACACACACAGTGACACACACACAGACACACACACCCACACTCACACACACAAAGACACTCACACACACACAAACACTCACACAGCCACACCCACAGACACACACAGACACAGACACACACACCGACACTCACACACACACAAACACTCACACAGCCACACCCACAGACACACACAGACACACACACACCATACTAATCCAATACCGGACACGAAGTGGCGCTGACGTCACCACGGCGTCAGTGCCAGGCTAGGTGCACTTTGAGGCCAAGTGAAGTGTCAAAGGCTCGCTGACTGGAGGTGGTCTCGGGACAGACCAAGCAGGTGCCACGGGTTGGCTGACTGAGACGACTGCCTGATGCACCACCAGCTGGACCACATAGATGCCAACTTGCAGTATTTTAGCCACCCGGCGCTCCGCTCGTTGTTGTGAGCATCGCTCCTCCGCCCTCCGTTATTGCTGGAGGGCGACTGCCTCCAACTGCCCAGTAGCGTCCTTCACGAGCCTCCTCCACAGAGGCCGATCTTGACACCGCTGGTACCAGTCATCGGCAAGTCCACTCAGCTCCACATCCTCCTGTACCGCATCACTCCATCTCTTCTCTAGCCCGTGTCGTGCCTGTTTAGCCCCCTCGATCCGGCCAAACAGAAGCTGTTTCGGCATGCGGTGGCTGGGCATGCGGGCTACATGACCCAGCCAGCACCAGAGGAGCTCACCGATGGGACCGTGTCCAGATCGTTCAAGGACCTGTGAGCTCCTCACACAATCCGTCCTGGTTAAACCCAAGATGGATCGTGAGCAGGGCAAGCCTGAACGTTTCTAACTGGCGCAGATGTTCCATTAGGGGGATCCACGTTTCACAAGCGTAGAGAAGGGAGGGCATTACTATGGGCGGAAGACCCAAAGCTTCGTGCGGAGCGACAGCTTCCACACTGCCAGCGTTACGCAGCTGATGAAATGATAATGCCACCCGTCTAATTCGGAGTAAGACCTCTGCTGTCAAACCCGAGCTGGTCGTAGGCACACTGCCCAGGTATGGAAAACTCTCCACTCTCTCCACAACTGCCCCATCACCAATGGAGGCTTGAGGGGGTGGAGTGTCTGACAGCACAAAATACCCAGGCAGGAGCTTAGTTTTGGTGGGGCTGATGGTAAGGCCCCACCTCTTAGTGGCACGCTCCAGTTTCAGCATCAGCGCCTCCAACTCCTCCTCTGAGTGAGCAGCAATCACCAGATCATCGGCATACATAATGTGGTTTACCAATAGGGAGCCATCCCTCGAACTGACCCGGCATCGATCAGCCTCCCATTGTAGCTGTACCAAATGGACATTCCTAAAATACAGCCATAGAAAGCTTCTCAAACTACGTGGTCAAAATAGATGTTAAATAATGTGGGAGCCAAAGGACATCCCAGTCGCAACCCAAGGTGAACAGGGAATGGCTCCGACTCCTGGCCACGTAGTTTTACCCGGGCCCGCTCACCATCATGAAGGCCCTTAATGATCGTGAGCAGAGAATCAGGGACTCCGAAAGCACGAAGAACAACCCAGAGCCCAGTCCTACTGATGGTATCATAGGCCTTGACCAGGTCAATATAGCAGAGATGTAGATCTTGTGGAATTCCCTACACCTCTGCTGTAGCAGACGGACAGAAAATATGGCATCTGTGCAGGACCGCCCTTTCCTGAAACCGCATTGGGGCTCCGCAAGCCTCTCCTCAGCGTGCCTTGCAAGGCGATGTTGAATAATCCTTGCCAGGACCTTACCCGGCACACTGAGGAGTGAGATGCCTCTGTAGTTGTTACAGTCTGTGCGGTTCCCCTTCTTAAAGAGGGGGACCACCAGGGCATCCTTCCAATCCTGCGGAACACGTCCAGTGGTCGAGACTGTTGTTATGGTGTCATGTAGGGCAGTCTGTGCACAAACGCCACCCTCCCTCAGCATTTCGCTTGGGAGATCATCTCTGCCCGGTGCCTTTCCTGGTCTCAGACTCTGGATCGCCTTCAGTACTTCCTCCACAGATGGCACTTCAGCCAGCCACTCACAGCGGGTGACTTCTTCTTCCAATATTTTAGGCACCGCAGCCTCGGCAGGGTCATCCCCACTTTGTCCCACGTTGTTTTCCTGGATGAGAGATTTCCCCTCCTCCCCCAGGACCTCACAGAAATGCTCAGCAAATCTGCAAACCTGTTCCTGGGGGTTGGAGATTGGATCACCGTTCTTTTCCCTAATGATGGTAATAGGTGTGGCGCTGCAGGTTTTCATTTCGCTTGGGAGATCATCTCTGCCCGGTGCCGTTCCTGGTCTCAGACTCCAGATCTCCCCTCGCACTCTCTCCACAGATGGCACCTCAGCCAGACACTCAGAGGGGGTGGCCACGCTGCCAATATTTGAGGCACCGCAGCCTCGGCAGGGTCGTACTCACCTTGCCACACGATGTTGTCTGGGCTCAGGGAATAATTCCCCTCCCCCAAGACCTCAGGGAATGCTCTGCAAACCTGCAGACTCCGTTCCTGGGGGTCGGAGATCAGATCACCGTTCTTTCCCTTAAGGATTGCGAGTTACTTTTTTTCATGGAATTAAAGAGTCGTTTGCGATTGCGGGCTACTGAGGCAGATTCCATCTCCTCAGCAATCCGCCCCCACCACTCATCCTTGCAGCGCCGTATGGTACACACAGACACACACATACAGTCTCACACGCAGAAACACACACACACACACACAGTCTAACACACAGACACAAAAACAACAACCGCCATTCGCGACTAAGTGGCGGTGACGTCACCACGACGCTTGTGCCAGGCCATGTGCACCTTGAGGCCACGTGAAGTGTCGAACGCCCGCTGGCAGGAGGTCACGGGGCAGACCCAGCAGGTGCCACGGGTCAACTGACCGAGATGACTGGCTGATGCACCACCTGTGCCCCCTACTGTACCAACTTGTTGTGCTTTCCCCACCCGGCCTCCGCTCGTTGTTGTGAGCGTCGCTCCTCCGCCCTCCGTTGTTGTTGGAGGGCGACTGCCTCCAACTGCCCAGTAGCGTCCTTCACGAGCCTCCTCCACAGAGGCCGATCTTGACACCGCTGGTACCAGTCATCGGCAAGTCCACTCAGCTCCACGTCCTCCTATACCACATCACTCCATCTCTTCTCTAGCCCGTGCCGCGCCCGTTAGCCCCCTCGATCCGGCCGAACAAAAGCTGTGTAGGCATGCGGTGGCTGGGCATGCGGGCTACATGGCCCAGCCAACGCAGCCTTGCCTGTCGGAGGAGCTCACCGATGGGACTTTGTCCAGATCTTTTGGACATGCAGTGGCTGGGCATGCGGGCTACATGTCCCAGCCAACGCAGCCTTGCCTGCCAAAGGCGCTCACCGATGGGACCGTGTCGAGATCTTTCTAGGATTTGTGAGCTCTTCACACAATCCAGCTTGCAGGTTAAACCCACGATGTATCGTTAGGCAGGCTGGCCTGAAAGTTTAAAACCCGTGAAGACGTTCCATTTGGAGATGGGGGGGTCCAGATTTCGTAAGCATAGATAAAAGGGAGGCTGTGGACACGATGACCTGAAGCTTCGTGCGGAATGACTCACTTAGCAAGTGTTCTTGGTTATTTCGGTAAAGTCACGTAGAAGGGACATAATAAAATAATAAATAAAACATAATAAAATACAATTCTCACGACGTTTCGGCCACAACGCAAGCAGCCGTCCTCAGACCTGTTCTTCACCTGAGGACGGCTGCTTGCGTTGTGGCCGAAATGTCGTGAAATTGTATTTTATTATGTTTTATATTTATTATTTTATTATTTCCCTTCTACGTGATGACTTTACCGAAAGAACCAAGAAGATGAATCCCTGCAGTCACGAAAGCTTTAAATCGAAATTTATTTTATTATGTTTTATTTGTATTATTTTATTATTTCCCTTCTACGTGATGACTTTACCGAAAGAACCAAGAAGATGAATCCCTGCAGTCACGAAAGCTTTAAATCGAAATGTAAGAGTGGTTTAGTTGAGAGAAAATAGATTCATCTTCTTGGTTCTTTCGGTAAAGTCACGTAGAAGGGAAATAGTAAAATAACAAAAATTTCAACAATAAAATTATCTCAACGTTTTGATTGCAAAACAATCATCATCATCAGGTGCTGTGGTTTTCACACCTGATGATGATTGCTTGTGTTGCAATCTAAACGTCGTGAGAATTTTAATATTTTATCATTTATTTTTATTATTTTACTATTTCCCTTCTACGTGACGACTTTACCGAAAGAACCAAGAAGATGAATCCCTGCTGCAGTCACGAAAGAAGCTTTAAATCGAAATACAGAGAGCAGCGTTACGCAGCTGATGGAAAAATAACGCCGCTTGCCATGCCGATTCGGAGTGAGACCTCCGCTGTCAAACTGGAGCTGGCCATAAGCACCATGGCCAGGTTTTGGAAAACTCTCCAACCCCCCCATGCCCCCACCCCCCATGCCTCCCCATGCGCCCCCTCCCCTCCCCCCGGAGGCAGCTCTTTGATATCCACTTCAGCGGGCCATTCTCTAATGACGACACACAGGCGAGCACGTGGAGGGGAGCGGTGGGACAGCGGTTGGCCCACCAACCTGGGCTTGATCGCTCGCGATGGCCAACATCGGCACTCCATTCACCGATCGGCGTTGACCGTCGTGGTTAAGTTAGTTCAAAGTAGCCCTCGCGACACACGCACGCACACACCACACGCACGCGCACACGCACACACACGCGCACACGCACACACCACACGCACACACACGCACACTCGCGCACACGCACAAAAACAAATCACATGCGCACACACACACGCACACAAATCACACACGCACACACTCACACACACAAATCACACACGCACACACACACACAAATCACATGCACACACACGCACGCAAATCACACACGCACACGCACACACACAAATCACACACGCACGCGCACGCACACACACACACGCGCACGCACACACGCACAAATCACACACGCACAAATCACACACGCACACACGCACACAAAAAGATCCCCCGTGTAGCCTTAACAGACTGTAGGGGCAAGTGCTGTTAGCGAGCACCTATGAAGGTCGGAACGGCACACGAGGGGTGGGTGGCCAGCACCACGCCCGACCGCCTTTGTCTCCCCAGTGGCGATGTTTACACACCGCACCAGGTACTCATTTGAGGCTGAATCGACCTAGGGGAGGCCCAGGACCGGTTCAGATAATCGTCACTGTGTGTTGGCCGTGAGCGGGAATCGAACTCGGGTCGCCAGGTTCGTAGTGCAGCGTAGCGCTAACCGCTACACCACACACCTACACACACACTTGCACCTACACACACACACACACTTGCACCTACACACACACACACACTTGCACCTACACACACACACACACTTGCACCTACACACACACACACACTTGCACCTACACACACACACACACTTGCACCTACACACACACACAGACACACACACTTGCACCTACACACACATCTACACACACACACTTGCACCTACACACACACACAGACACACACTTGCACCTACACACACACACACTTGCACCTACACACACACACTTGCACCTACACACACACACAGACACACACACTTGCACCTACACACACATCTACACACACACACTTGCACCTACACACACACACTTGCCCCTACACACACACACTTGCACCTACACACACACTTGCACCTACACACACTTGCACCTACACACACACACACACTTGCACCTACACACACATCTACACACACACACTTGCACCTACACACACACACTTGCACCTACACACACACACACTTGCACCTACACACACACACTTGCACCTACACACACACTTGCACCTACACACACACACACTTGCACCTACACACACACACACTTGCACCTACACACACACACACTTGCACCTACACACACATCTACACACACACACTTGCACCTACACACACACACTTGCACCTACACACACACTTGCACCTACACACACACACACTTGCACCTACACACACACACACTTGCACCTACACACGCACACACTTGCACCTACACACACACACACTTGCACCTACACACACACACACACTTGCACCTACACACACACACACTTGCACCTACACACACACACCTACACACACACACACACTTACACACACACACTTGCCCCTACGCTCACACACACACTTGCACCTACATACACACACACACCCCTACACACACACACACCTACACACACACACACACACTTTCACCTACACACACACACACCTACACACACTTGCACCTACACACACACCTACACACACACACACCTACACACACACACACACACCTACACACACACACACCTACACACACACACACCTACACACACACACACACCTACACACACACATACACACACACACGGCGGCTGGGCCCGTGCATGGGTTCACGGTCCCCACTTTAATTAACGCGCCAATTAACTCGGGAGCAGGAGATGCCCGCTGCACCTAAAGCCGCCACCCCCTCCACCTCCTCCTCCTCCTCCACCTCCACCCCGTCCACCTCCTCCACCTCCCTCTCACCACTGTGGCGGTGGAGGTGTTACCGGACTCACCAAGTCCATCCGACACGGAGATCGCTCGCTCGCTCACTCACTCACTCACCCACCCGCTCGGCCACTCACTCACTCACACACTCAGGCACTCACTCACTCACCCACTCACCCGCTTGATCACTCGCTCACCCACCCGCTCGATCACTCACTCACCCACTCACTCACTCACTCACCCACTCACTCACTCGCTCGCTCACTCACTCACTCACTCACCCACTCACTCACCTGCTCGATCACTCACTCACCCACTCACTCACCCACCCGCTCACTCACCTGCTCGATCACTCACTCACCCACTCACTCACCCACTCACTCGCTCGCACGCTCACTCACTCACTCACCCACCCACTCACCCGCTCGCACGCTCACTCACTCACCCACTCACTCACCCAACCACTCACCCACTCACCCACTCACTCACTCACCCAACCACTCACCCACTCACCCACTCACTCACCCAACCACTCACCCACTCACCCGCTCGCTCGCTCACTCACTCACCCAACCACTCACCCACTCACTCACTCACCCAACCACTCACCCACTCATTCACTCACACACTCACTCACCCACTCATTCACTCACACACTCACTCACTCACCCACTCACTCGCTCACTCACTCACTCACCCACTCACCCACCCACTCACCCGCTCACTCACTCACTCACCCACCCACTCACTCACTCACTCACCCACCCACCCGCTCACCCGCCCACTCACTCACCCACCCGCTCACCCACTCACTCACTCACTCACCCATCCACTCACCCGCTCGCACGCTCACTCATTCACCCACTCACCCACTCACCCGCTCACTCACTCACTCACTCACTCACCCACTCACCCACCCACCGACCCGCTCGGCCACTCACTCACCCACCCGCTCACCCGCTCGATCACTCACTCACCCACCCACTCACCCACTCGATCACTCACTCACCTCACCCCCTCACCCATTCTATCACTCACCCACTCGCTCACCCGCTCGATCACTCACTTGAGACCCATAGAGACCCACACCCATAGAGACCCACAGAGACCCACACCCATAGAGACCCACATAGACCCACACCCATAGAGACCCACAGAGACTCACACCCATAGAGACCCACAGAGACCCACACCCATAGAGACCCACAGAGACCCACAGAAACCCACACCCATAGAAACCCACAGAGACCCACACCCATAGAGACCCACAGAGACTCACAGAGACCCACAGAGACCCACACCCATAAAGACCCACACTAAAACTAAACTACGTGTCACGTTGCCAGGTAAGGCCCCACCCACTGAGCTCTTCATCGGAAGCCACCTGGCTATAACAAAAGATCACAGATCAACCAAAGTGGATCATCACCATCATCACCGTCACGTACACATTCACAGCAGCAGCCGAATGCTCTGAACGCGTGTTTATCAAGGTGGAGGGAAAACACCGGAAGACCTTGGAGAAAAATCCACGGGGCCACTGGGAAGGAAAGGACACAAATATACAGCAGCAGCAGCATGCATCGTCAGGGTCGGGATCGAACCCACGACCTCCTGTGTACCAGGCGAGGTAGTCAACATCTCCTAGCCACCGTGATGATGATGAGAGAGAGAGAGAGACACACACATATTCCAAATATACAGCAGCAGCAGCAGGCATGGTCAGGATCGAACCCACGACCTCCTGTACACCAGGCGAGGTAGTCAACATCTCCTAGCCACCGTGATGATGATGAGAGAGAGATCGAACCCACGGCCTCCTGTGTACCAGGCGAGGTAGTCAACATCTCCCAGCCACCGTGATGATGATGAGAGAGAGAGAGAGACACACAGACTCCAAATATGCAGCAGCAGCAGGCATCGTCAGGGTCGGGATCGAACCCACGACCTCCTGTGTACCAGGCGAGGTAGTCAACATCTCCTAGCCACCATGATGATGATGAGAGAGAGAGATCGAACCCACGACCTCCTGTATACCAGGCGAGGTAGTCAACATCTCCTAGCCACCGTGATGATGATGAGAGAGAGAGACACACACAAACTCCAAATATACAGCAGCAGCAGCAGGCATGGTCAGGATCGAACCCACGACCTCCTGTGTACCAGGCGAGGTAGTCAACATCTCCCAGCCACCGTGATGATGATGAGAGAGAGAGAGACACACACACAAACTCCAAATATACAGCAGCAGCAGGCATGGTCAGGATCGAACCCACGACCTCCTGTGTACCAGGCGAGGTAGTCAACATCTCCCAGCCACCGTGATGATGAAGAGAGAAGATCGAACCCACGACCTCCTGCGTACCAGGCGAGGTAGTCAACATCTCCCAGCCACCGTGATGATGAAGAGAGAAAGATCGAACCCACGACCTCCTGCGTACCAGGCGAGGTAGTCAACATCTCTCAGCCACCGTGATGATGAAGAGAAAATGATCGAACCCACGACCTCCTGCATACCAGGCGAGGTAGTCAACATCTCCCAGCCACCGTGATGATGAAGAGAGAATGATCGAACCCACGACCTCCTGCATACCAGGCGAGGTAGTCAACATCTCCCAGCCACCGTGATGATGAAGAGAGAAAGATCGAACCCTCGACCTCCTGCATACCAGGCGAGGTAGTCAACATCTCCCAGCCACCCGTGATGATGATGATGAGAGAGATCGAACCCACGACCTCCTGCGTACCAGGCGAGGTAGTCAACATCTCCCAGCCACCGTGATGATGAGAGAGAGAGATCGAACCCACGACCTCCTGTGTACCAGGCGAGGTAGTCAACATCTCCCAGCCACCGTGATGATGAAGAGAGAATGATCGAACCCACGACCTCCTGCATACCAGGCGAGGTAGTCAACATCTCCCAGCCACCGTGATGATGAAGAGAGAAAGATCGAACCCACGACCTCCTGCGTACCAGGCGAGGTAGTCAACATCTCCCAGCCACCGTGATGATGAAGAGAGAAAGATCGAACCCACGACCTCCTGCGTACCAGGCGAGGTAGTCAACATCTCCCAGCCACCGTGATGATGAGAGAGCGAACCCACGA
>WFAB01004030.1:0-10214 GCA_018977245.1 Lethenteron camtschaticum
CAGTTCGGTCGTGGCTACCTTCGGAACCCTCCGTCTTTCGGCGCAATGCCAGCAGGGAGCTGTCCGCCATTTGGAGACGGCCCCACTCAATCAACGACAGTGAGAGCAGCGAGTCCTGACCCCCTGGGTAGCGGGACCATCCCCAATTGGTGTGCTCGCGGTCGCAACCAACGCCTCCCTACCTTCCGTAACCGGAGGTTTACAGCGCGCCGATCCCGATAAGCACGCACATTTGTGACAAGGCAACAACCGCGACAGGGCATCGGCATTCGTGTGTCGCAACCCTTTACGGTACGTAGTCGTGAACTGATAGTCCTGGAGGACTTCCAACCACCGCGACAATTGGCCCGAGGGCTGGGCAACCCGTAATGAATACTGGAGCGCCGCATGGTCCGTCCGGACCGTGAAATGACGACCATAGAGATATGGCCTGATTGTTGTACAAAAAAAACAATGGCAAGTAGTTCACGACGGGTGACGCAGTAGCGCTGCTCTGCCGGCGACAACACCCTGCTACCATAGGCGACCACCCGTTCGACCCCTCCAATGACTTGGGACAGCACCCCCCAATGCCCGTGTTGCTAGCATCCGTGTCTAGCAAGAAGGGACTCTCAAAGTCCGGATAGCGCAAGGGTGGGGCCCTTACCAAGGCGTCCCGGAGGGAGCAGAATGCAGCCTCCTCCTCCGGTCCCACCGGAACTTCACTCCTTTTGCCGTTAAAGCGTGCAAGGGCTTTGCAATGGTGGCGAAGTGCTCAACGAATCGGCGATAATACGAAGCAAAACCGATGAAACTGCGCACGTCTGACACTGACGTGGGCGTCGGCCACGAACTGACACAGTCCGTCTTCGCAGGATCGGTAGAAATCCCCGAAGAGTCGACAATGTGACCCAAGTACCTCACGGATTTACGAAAAAGATGGCATTTGGCCGGTTTAAACTTTAATTTAGCCGATCGCATTCGCAAGAACACCCCTCTCAATCGCTGGAGGTGTTCTTCGAACGTTTTACCGAAACAATGACATCGTCAAGGTAAATGAGGCACGTTTCCCACTGCAAGCCCGACAAAACCAATTCCATAAGACGCTGAAACGTCGCAGGAGAGGAGTGAAGTCCCATGGGTAACCGGTTAAACTGAAACAGGCCCCCTGGAGTCCGGAATGCAGTCTTAGGCTTAGACTCCTCGTCGAGTGGCAACTGCCAAAATCCGGACAATAAATCAAGAGTCGAAAAGTATCGCGCACCGGACAATGCGTCGAGAGACTCGTCCATCCTGGGGAGCGGATACGCGTCGGCCACCGAGATCTTATTCAGGCGGCGGAAATCGACGCAAAATCGCAGGGACCCGTCCTGCTTTTTAACGAGCACAATAGGTGCTCCCCAAGGACTGGAAGAAGGCGAAATAATGTCGGCTTCCAGCATATCGTTAACTGCCGACTGAACATGTTCCTTCTCAGCAGGACTCAGTCGGAAGGGATTTTGCCTGACCGGTGCCGCATCGCCCGTTTCAATGTGGTGGCGTAGCAGGTCCGTGCATCCGATATCATACTTATGTTTACTGAAGACATCCGAAAATTCAATCAGCAACCCGCGCAACGCGCCCAACTGTACCGCTGACAAATCGTCAGAGTCCGCGCACAGCATATCAATCCAATCTAGGTCCTCCTTTGATGGTACGCTATTCGTGGGGCTCGGATCAACCTGCGCAACCAGCCTCTCTTCCGCAGGGACCCGTGCCGCGTGAGCCAGCACGGTGCCCTGCTGAATGACGGCCGGCCGCGCCCCAGCGTTTAAAACCATGACAAACGGATCCCTGTCTGCCCCAACCAAAGTGTGAGCCACCGATAAATCGAGACCTCCAACAGCCCTATTAGAAGGACCCAAAAGCATGGCCTGTTCCGAGGCCTCCTTCCCCCATGGCTTCCGTAACCGGAGGGGAATCAACATTTGTGAACCCGGGGGCACGTGCACGGTCTGTGTTGCTAACGCCTGAATGGTAGCGCACGCCGTCCGAATTACATTAGGGCTCGTCAAAAATGAAATACGGCGACCCGATGGTAGTTCAATGCAACGCTGATCAATGAGAATTTTGATGGGCATTTTCGCCAAAAATCAGTGCCCAATAGGCAAGGAACCGCCAGGGAAGATGAAACGAAAACGGGTCCCGACAATTTGATATCACCAATGCAAATGGACGCCCTAATCTGACCGATAATGCCCAACGATCCCCCGTTAGCGGCGTAAAATGGCACATCCACCGGAAGAAGCGGACGACATTGTACCGGGAGAATATTATAAATGAGATCCGAAATAATAGTCGCCGATGCCCCCGTGTCCACTAACACCCTGACCTCGACCCCATCAATCGATCCGGTAACGACGGATGAACCCGCTGAGGCAGCCACAATTCTGTGCCCCAATTCCGACCATTTAATGTCTCCCCGGTCCCGGCCGAACCCCCCTCTCCGAACCGAATCTCCGAACTCTACTCGGCTCTCCCTCGTCGCAACGCGACGACCCATACGTGTCGAGTATGCGGGCCAAGCATGTGAGGTGCCGCGACTTGCCGGGGTTTGCAGTGATGACTTGGGGCCTTGGTCGTCGTCCAGCCGAGGTCCCATGGCGCGCTGACGTGGGGCACGGCAACCGGAGGCCACGTGGCCACGAAGGCCGCAGTTATAGCAGGTGATGACAGTAGTCGGAGATCTCGGTTGCTCCAGCTTGCGGGCCGCTCGCAGAGGCGAACGACCCCCGACCTCCAGTCCCCCGCTCGTCCCGCGATGAACGCGTCCTCTCG
The DNA here is from genome assembly GCA_018977245.1 of Lethenteron camtschaticum. NCBI lineage: Eukaryota > Metazoa > Chordata > Hyperoartia > Petromyzontiformes > Petromyzontidae > Lethenteron > Lethenteron camtschaticum. Next base: position 2,797 of record WFAB01004030.1, read on the forward strand.
TGGGCTGACGACTTGGGGCACGGTGTCAACCGGACCCGGAGTTGAGGCCACGGCAGCGTTGCAGACGACCCCCTGCTTTCGTTGAAGGACCTCGTGCGCTTGCATGCTCGTGGCGACCCGTAATGAAGAAATATCGGTGTCGTCGGCCGTGTTGATGGGGACCCCAGGTCCTGCGCCAACTTGAGCAGCTGCTCCAAAACCATCGCATCTTGGCCCTCCTCGTCCATACGAGGGAACGCGGCGTCAGCGAGAGCGAGCAACGCCGTGCGGTAGGCGAGCACGGTCTCCGTGTCCGCCTTCCGTCTTGCGTAGAAATGATGGCGGCACGCCGAGGGAGGACCGTAGACTTTTGCCATGAGAGCCAGCGCATCCTTGAGCGTGGAGCGGTCCGACCTGCGTGCGGACGTGAAGGCCGCGAGCGCGTTGTCGTCCAGCATGGCAGGCAGTGCCCGCAGTGCCGTAGCGTCGGACCAGGCGGACATCTCTTGATGCGCCAAAAATCTGCGCTGAAATAGGCTCCAATCCCCGCCTTCCGCCTTGAATGCTGACAACGTGGGAAGGCGCTGCTGAAAGATAAAGTCGTCCTCCTCCTCGTGCTTCCTCTCTGCACCCCCGTCGGTGTGTAAGATGGCGGCCCCAGTCGCGGGTGTGTGATGGCGGTCCGCCGCGCGCGTTGGTGACGTCAGCGGCCGCGCATGGAGAACCGCTGCCACGTGGTGATGGCCGTTCCCGCCAAAAGTTGGAGCGGATGAAATGGCGGGAATCGCCAAATCGTTTTGGCGGGAATCTGCAGGGCGACCCTGTAGCACGTCGGCCGCCGTCCCCGCTCCTCCCGACGAGCTGATCTCCGCCAAGATGGACGCGGCGGCGAGCAGCAGGTCCGCCAGACGGGAGTGTGCCTCGCGAAGCACGGTGTCAGTCCCCCGTCGCTCGTCCGGCGCCGTCGGTGGATCCTGCCCCGTGGGCAGCTCCTCTTCCTCACCCCCTGATGCCCGCTGGCCCGCGTCGTCGAGGTTGTCCTCGTGGTCAATCCCGTGGGTCCGACGGTTCCTCCTTGTATCCATGCTTGGAGGACCGTTTCACTTCTGACGCCAGTTGAAGTATGGGAATTGACGGCAGGAACTTCTTGACGGGTAACACACTTTTATTAAATCCTTTAGGTATCACAATACAACGTGTGGTCTTTCTTCTTCCTCCGACACACTCCACTAATCTCGTGTAAGCTCTAGGCCTCTGGCTACACACCATATACTCGACTCGTGTAAGCCCTATGCCTCTGGCTACACAATACACTCGACTCGTGTAAGCTCTATGCCTCTGGCTACACAATACACTCGACTCGTGTAAGCCCTATGCCTCTGGCTACACCATACACTCGCCTCTGGGTTACACAGAGTCCCGGTCCCCTTAGGACAGCGGGCTAGGTACCGCAGGGCTCTAGGTCTTCATCCCCGTCTTCATTCTTCGCTGGTTACACACTGCCCTTACGCCTGTGTGCATCCCCTTTTATAGCCCCTGCTCACGAGAGACGGAGCTGATGCGGCGTCGACGTGTGCGTCGTTCCTTAATGACCCAATCACGACGCACTCTCTCTACGATCCGCTTTCCCCAGCGCGTGTTAACATTACTCCACCAATCACACTGCGCTGCCACCTGATCACTCCCTCTCAGCGCGTCACCGCCCACAGCCAATCGGTACCCCGTAACCCACGACCCCGCGCTGACCCCTGATCCTCCACCGTCAGCGCGCGTCACCACCTACACAGCCAATCATCACACACTGTGCATACGATCCTTAATCCCAGCGCGTATCACCTCTACACTTGTAATGGAAGAACTCCACGACTCCAGGAAGTGGCCCTGAGGCTTGCCGTAACACAAGCGACCGTGGTCAATTACAGCCAACGTCAGTTTACCGTGGACAATTAGACCCAAGCCGAAACATAACATGTAAAAAAGATTGTTTAAATTTTTTTTATTTAATGATAGAATATAGTATTGTCATCAGTATGGCGTAAGTATACCAAGTTTGCAGTCGATATCACATTGGGAAGTGGGTTAAAATTGAGTTACAAGATTTGAGGATACAACGACAACAATGACAACAACAACAGACAGTGAGTTAAATGAAAGCGTTTATTAAAATAAATCACAGCAGACATCTCAGCTATCGCAATTTTCACCCGAAGACGAACGCTTGTGTTGCGTTCGAAACGTCATTTATGTTAATTCTACCTACGTGACTTTACCGAAAGAACCATAGAGTATGGATTCCTGCAGTCATGAAAGCTTCAAATCAAGATTGTGTACTTATATATGCGTATATTCATTCCTCTGTGCCTTGATACTGACGTGTAGATGCTATTTTCTGTCTGCAGCTGTCGCTTCCTCTGACGCTTCCTCTGCAGAATTGGTCTGATGGAGCACAGGCAGTCAGCGCGGCTCGGTACGGCAAGGCAACAATCCGACCAGCGTGCATACAGCACGGATCGGACTGAAATTTTGACACAGCATCAGAAAAAACACACGGGAGAAAAACCCTTCAAGTGCACTCGGTGTGAGATGGCGTTTGCAGATTCATCAACTCTTCAAAGACACCAGAGAAAACACACGGGAGAGAAACCCTTCAAGTGCATTGTGTGTGGGAAGGCATTTTCACAGTCATCTAATCTTGCAAAACACAAGAGAACACACACAGAAGAGAAATCCTTCAAGTGCAGTGTGTGTGGGAAGGCATTTTCACAGTCACAATATCTTGCACGACACCAGAGAACACACACAGGAGATAAACCCTTCAAGTGCAGTGTGTGTGGGAAGGCATTTTTACGGTCACAACATCTTACAATACACCAGAGAACACACACAGGAGAGAAACCCTTCAAGTGCACTCTGTGTGGGAAGGCATTTTCACAGTCATATGATCTTGCAAAACACCAGAGAACTCACACAGGAGAGAAACCCTTCAAGTGCAGTGTGTGTGAGAAGGCATTTTTACAGTCACCACATCTTGCAGCACACCAGAGAACACACACAGGAGTGAAACCCTTCAAGTGCAGTGTGTGTGGGAAGGCGTTTGCAGGTCCATCAAATTGTCAAATACACCAGAGAACACACACAGGAGAGAAACCCTTCAAGTGCAGTGTGTGTGGCAAGGCATTTTCACAGTCATCTGATCTTGCAATACACCAGAGAACACACACAGGAGAGAAACCCTTCAAGTGCAGAGTGTGTGGGAAGGCATTTTCACAGTCCTCAAATCTTGCAACACACAGGAGAACACACACAGGAGAGAAACCCTTCAAGTGCAGTGTGTGTGGGAAGGCATTTTTACAGTTGCAACAAATTGCACAACACCAGAGAACACACACCGGAGAGAAACCCTTCAAGTGCAGTGTGTGTGGGAAGGCATTTTCACAGTTACAACATCTTGCACGACACCAGAGAACACACACAGGAGAGAAACCCTTCAAGTGCAGTGTGTGTGGGAAGGAATTTTCAGAGTCAAGTGATCTTGCAAAACACCAGGGAACACACACAGGAGAGAAACCCTTCAAGTGCAGTGTGTGTGGGAAGGCATTTTCAGAGTCAAGTGATCTTGCAAAACACCAGAGAACACACACAGGAGAGAGACCCTTCAAGTGCAGTGTGTGTGGGAAGGCATTTTCATACTCATCTGTTCTTGCAAGACACCAGAGAACACACACAGGAGAGAAACCCTTCAGGTGCACTTGTGCGGGAAGGCGTTTGCACGTTCACAACATCTTCAAGAACACCAGAGAACACAGAAGCATCAGAAGATCCACAAGGAGTGGAGTCTGAAATCAGCTTGTGAAAGTCAAAGTGCCGTAAGGAGCCCATCCCTCATGAAACAAGTACCGGAAGAAAATCCCAGTTTGGGCACTTTAAAAGGTATCAAGGCGGAATTTGAAGAGGTGATTGTGAAATGTGAAGAGGTGACGTTGAAGAGCGAAGAAGTGAAGGTAAATGTGAAGATGAAAATTCGACTCCAGAATGGACCTTCACATCGGTGGAGGCAACGTGAAGCAAGAGGGGAATTCTGACTGTAAGGCAGAGCGAGGCAACTCACAGCAGTTTGTGGAAGTGGAGGTGTGGGTGGACTTCCTAGACAATATAAAGTCAAATGGAGACCCGGTAGATGTGTAAGCTTGAGACGATGTCGCTTCCAATAGATGCACCTTTGTCACAGGCCTTTAATGAAAATAACGTGAAGTAGAACATTGAAATCTTAGGTTCAACCTGCAGGGTAAGAGCGGCCAGTCTTGGTGGATCTGTTGGTTGGGTAGATATCTCACCAGGAGCTTCGGTGTTTACCACTGAACCCTATGGGAGCCTTCATCTGGCTCTTGTGAGCCTCAGCGATTCACACTGAAGCCTATGGGAGCCTTAGTCTTGCTCTGTGAGCCTCGGTAATTAACAATGAACGCGATGGATGGGAGCCAGTGACATGGCGTGAGGTCAGTGGCTGGGGAGGCACTGGGGGCGTGGCCTCACCAGTGTGTCTGACACGCCCACCCCCCTCAGTGAGGCAGATGTGATAGCTGCCTCCCTGGTGCTTTTTCATTGCAGTTTCATGACGAGACCAGCGAGCCTACGTATCTTTATGCACATACAGTAGAACCTCTGGTCGCGAATGCTTCTGACCACGACCAAATTGGGTTTCGACCAAAACATTTACAACAGTTTATTTAATCTGGTCACGAACACATACTCGGGTGGAGATCAAACAGGGCCGCGGCCGATTTCTCCTTCCGCGCCATTTTTGTTGTTGAATTACACAAAGCGTAACAGTTATGTATATATCTTTTGTAATATAAAATTCCTAGTAAGATATGTATACATTTTGTAAGTGTAGTCATACCCCTCCTTCCTCATTCAAGCCATAGTTTAGAGAGCGAAAGCGCTGAGTACGTCAATCGCTAACATAACCCGTTAATCTCTTCTCGCATCATTAATACGATGATGCGGTGAAGTAAACGTTCATAAGATATTACGGTGAATGCTTCCAAAAACAATACTGTACCCAAATATTACTGTTAACTTTCAATAGAAACATAAATTCCTCATACGAATATGCTCTCTCAGAATCGACCGACTGATGTAGCAGACGAAACAGTAATCTTGTTGAACAATTCTAAACCTTGTCAGTTTTCTCTGTTTTTCAAGGTTTTCTCAGTGTTATGCAATGTTTTTACATTTAGTTTACTATTACAATGAATTCTATGGCATAATTAACTATTTTTGTCTTTAAAAATATTTTAAAAACTTTATATACAGTTCGTAGGAGTCTGGAATGGATTAATCGTATTACATACAATCCAATGGGGAAATTAGGTTTGAGTCACGACCAAATCGGGTTGCGACCAAAGTTATGGAACGAATTATGGTCGTGACCAGAGGTTCTACTGTACTTGAACTCAGTTACCTGGACTATGGAAGGCGAGGACATGCAATGAAGGGGTCTACAAACATTCCATTGGTGACATGTTGAGATAGTAACAGGCAAGCCCTTACTGCCCGCGGTCCATCCAGTGTCTGAGGGGAGGCTGAGCGCGTCGCTGCCTCACCTCTCGTCTCTCCCTGTACTTGCAGCGAAGCTCTGCAAATTTGGCGATTTTGACTATAATAAATAAATAAACACTTGTTTTTTCATACGTGCTTTTATGAAATGTACTAGTAATGGCAGAACTCCACGACTCCAGGAAATGGCCCCGAAGCTTGCCATAACGTAAGGGACAGTGGCCAATTATAGCCAACGTCAGTTGACTGTGGGGACAATTAGACCGAAACATAACATATAAAAAGAATGTTTAAAATATATTTTTTTTAATGATAGAATATAGTATTGTCATCAGTATGACATAAGTATACCAAGTTTGCAGTCGATACCACATTGGGAATTAGGTTAAAATTGAGTTACAAGATTTGAGAATACGACAAAAACGACAACAGACAGTTAAAATTAAATATTTTAAAATACTTTTTTAAAAACACGCTTTAATGAAATGTACTGTCCGAGCTGCCCCTGCCCCTTCTCTCATCGCTCCTCTTCCACATGCCCCGGCCCTGGGCGTGGCTCCCCAAGGCTTGCCGTGACGTAAGGGACCGCGGTGATTTACAGGCAACGTCAGTTGAACGTGGACAATTAGAGCCGTAAAAAAGATTGTAAAAAAATATTTATTTATTTTTAATGATAAAATATGGTATTGTCATCAGTATGACACACCTATACGAATTTTGCATTCGATACATTGGGAATACGGTTGAAATTGAGTTACAAGATTTTTGGATACACACATACAGTAAATTTAAATAAAAGCGTGTTAAATGTAAAAAAAATCTATGTTATGGATTTTGTATGATATATATCGTGTTGTCATCAATATGACATCGCTATAACCAAGTTTGCAGTCGATAGCACATTGGGAAGTGTGTAAAATTTGAGTTAGAAGATTTCGTTTTTGAGGATACAACAGACGAAGTGAGTTAAATAGAAGCGTGTAAAAATGATTGGAATCATCTTCTTGGTTCTTTCGGTAAAGTCACGTAGAAGGGAAATAATAAAAATAAAATTTTTTAAAATAATTTTCACGACGTTTCGGCCACAACGCAAGCAGCCGTCCTCAGGTGACAGACCTGCTTGCGTTTTGGCCGAAACGTGAGAATTTATTTTAGTATGTTTTATTTATTTATTGTTTTATTATTTCCTTTTTACGTGACTTTACCGAAAGAACCAAGAAGATGAATCCTGCAGTCACGAAAACTTTAAATCGAATGATTGGAATCGTACAGAAATGACATAACACCCAATTTCAAAGCAGATGCGGTCCACCCTTCTGAAACGCCCTGTAATTTACGAGTTTTGATTATTGTAACCAAACACAATAAACCAGACACGTGAATTTGTGACTTTCACGGCAACGTGTGTCGAGACCTTTAATCTGTGTAATCGGCCACGTGTTGTGTGTGTACATACAAAGACAAAGATCCCCCCCGGTATAGCCTTCACAGACTATTGGGCAAGTGCTGTTAGCGGGTGGCGATATTCGCACACCGCACCGGGTACGCATTTGAGGCTGAGTCGATGTAGGGGCGGCTCAGGACCGGTTAAAAAAATCATCTCCACTGGTTATGGGGGCGTCCATAAATGAGGTCACGCGATTTTGGACGATTTTTGACCCCCCCCCCGCGTCACACGGCGTCACAAAAAGTCAAACCCCCTCAATATGACGTCACACAGCTCTGCCCCCAAATAAAATTAACACGCTTCAATTGCTTTAAACTTTGTCATTGTAGTGCGTATTTAATGTGGCGCTGCATTCTGATGTTGTAGGAGAAAACATTTATTAAAAGTCTATTTAATTAAGTAGAACGTGTTGTCTATATGTATTTAAAGTTGC